>JNEY01000463.1:38330-107523 GCA_020875895.1 Aphelenchus avenae
CGCTCGATAAACGCTGCTTCCCGTTCGCTAGAGTAAAATAAGCATGTTTACAGCCCCAATAACAAGGTGTATACTACCGAGGCGCACGCAGCCCAGAGAAAAATCAGAGTTACAGTATGCGCAAGCGTCTTACGCAAGGCAGCGCAGCCTTGCGCGCAGTTACTGTAACATTGTTACTGTAACAAAAATTTGCCAATATGAGTTTGGTTTGGTCCGGCCGTGCCACGACGGCGAACATCGCGAAAACCGTCGGTTGACAGACAAACGAGGTTCGTCGCGGCGAGTTCTTTGTCCAGTGGCGTCTGACCATCTACAAGAAACGGTTAACGCATCACCGTGGAGAAGTCCGTTCTCTGTGAAAACAGCAGGGAACAGAGTAGTTTTTGAGCCTTGCCGAGCTCCGATCCCGGCTAGCACGTAACGAAACAATACTAGTTTGGCCTAACCTTGTGGGGGGATGGAGCAGGGGTTTCGGAGCCGGCCTATGCCGCCGGGGCCCGGATGCACTTTCTGAGCCGGTGGGGGCCAAGGGACGGACCGGGGCTCGAGAGCCGGGTCCGGTGTCTGGGGTCTGCAACAGCCCCGCCTACCGACCCGATTTCGGGAAATTTGGGTACTCCTCGTGGCGCGCATGCAACGCTTTATCGGTGCAAGAAAACGGCGTTTCTTCCAGAGGGTCAGTGGCACGTTCCGTGGCGATCTGCGTTTCCTTGTCGGGATCCATGGCGAGAAAAAAGGGTGGCGCGCTGCTACAAGCCTACTTATCATTGTATAAGCACTATCTCTCTAGACCAAGAATCCCTACTTTCTATTACTTCCACCGCAGCTTACCGGGACGTGCACGTAGTGGAGGACGTCACCGGTTAACGGGCTTGCTCACCGAGACGTTGTAATGATCGCGAACGTCACCACTTCCGTAAGACAGGTTTCCGCCCCGCGACGCTTGTATAAATACGATGCTCGATGCTTTGTGGGTGCTCAGTCGAAGGATAAACATCTGACTAGAAAGGTGTCTGTGAGGGCTTTCGAGCCTTCGGTTGGGGCTACGACGGTCAGCAGGTTTAATAGGAATTCCTACAACGGATAACTGCATATTCGATATGGAGGTCTTACCGAGTCCAACCGTCTACCACCTACACCTATGAACTTGAAGGGCGCCCAACGGAACCATAGAAGGCTACTCAAATTCTACATGTCGCGCGACAATTCAACGTATGATGTTCGTCAATAACGTACAGGAAGCACAGCAATTAGTCAGTTCCGGGAAGGTTTAAGCCCAGAGCTCAAAGAGCGAGTGCTGTTCCGAGAGCCTAAAGACACATTCAGCGAGGAAGTGTCTGAAGTGCTCGATGAGGACCTGAAGTTGAAGTCCATCCGTCGCGAGAAAGAGCAACGCATAGCGAAAGCTACGGCTAAGGCAGAGCTAGAAGGCTTACGCGACACGGTCAACACGATTCAGGACACCGTTAACAACATATCGTCAGGACCGCTCTTTCGGCCGTCGGTCCCGAACGGGGGTCAAGGAGGCTTTCAGCGGCAAAACTTTTGGAATCGAGCGTCACAATGGAGACCACCGGGTTGGCAAACAATACGTCAGTTTAACCCACGCGGCGCTTGGAATCGATTTCAACAAGGACGGTATGTCAACAGAGGGCCGATGAGAGGAGCCGCACGTGGTCCGTTTGCGCCACGACCCTTTGCACAAGCACGACCATGGCAGCAGCAGGGAGGCATGAACAGAGGGCCGCTGCCACAACGGTTTCAGCGACGGGGTCGAGAAGGCTACGCAGCGAGAGTGGCGATGCCAATGCTTTCAGTTGTAGCGGTTATGGCACTGATTGCATGCTTCATACCGGCAGCTGAAGCGGGAGAAGTTTACCAAGTGTGTTCTCTGTCCAAAGGAGTGCACTACATGGAGCGAGCTAAAGTGCAAACATGCGCACCGCCACCGACGGAGAAGACAGTGGAGGTAAAAGTACAGCTATTCGTTCCACGTACACTCCCTGTTATGGTGGAGGCGTATCACTGCTCGAAGAAAAACAACACAGTTTGCACATACAGTTTCTTCGGAGGTATCATCGATAAGCAAGCGGTACGGACCGAGTATGGCCTAGTCAATGAAACCGAGTGTTGGCGACTAACGAATGAATTAACGACGCCGGACAACCGAACGCTAGAACGTGTCGACAAAGATTTGTGGCATACAACGTCAAGCCTTACGCCAGGGAGGCGATTTCTCGGCGAAAAGTGTGTTACGACGCAAGATTATTACGTGCAGAGAGGCGTTGTGGGGTCGATGGACGGCGAGCACCTGATTACCAATTTGGCACGACAAACAAATTGCTCAATGCAAGCGGGAGCGTGCAACGAAACTACAGGTATCGTTGTGTGGAAACTGCCTGAAGGAAGCCGATTTTGCCCGTACGAGTCAGCGGGTACCTTCAAAGGACTACCGACGCCAGGTAAGCTTGGCGTCGAGTCAATACAGGCAGGCTTTGTCGTGTCCCAAAATACGACCATTGACGACAGGACGAAGCAATGCCTGCCACCAGGCGTCGTTAAAATGGAAAATGATGTTTACGCATTATTTTTCGAAGCGCATGAACAACCACTGGAAGCGGTACACGACCGAAAAAAGCGACAAGTAAGGTCTCCGACATCGATGGCGGCCAAATTTCGAGCATTCGTCACGAAGATGAGAGCGGTTCGGATGCTAGTACGCACTCCGTGGTCGAAGGTGCTTGAAAACAGGGCGATAATGGAGCTAGCTCAACAGCAAACAAGAGACAGGCCTACGCCATGCAGCAAAGTCAAGAAGGAAGGACCGTCGCTACAGCAGCGAGACGTACAAGCACATCGAGACCCGATCATGCCAGTCAAGTGGACTAACGGCGAATTTCCGTACGTCAGACCGCTAAGCTTTATCGCTACTTACCACAACGGTACACGACAAACACCGTTTTGGCTGTACGAAACAGCACAGGGACAGGTAGCACATCACATAAGCCAAATTCCTCACGGATCGGTTCTTACGTTCCCAATGAATATGAGCCAACTGCTTGTATTTTGGGAAAATAACGTTGTTACGGTCCATCGACGACGGCAGTGGAACGTGGAGGACCAGCGTCGGCTCGGTAGCAGCATCTACCAGCGAGGAAGGAACTATAGGATGACACCGGAGGACTTTATCGAACTAAGCTGGCCTGAAGGTACGGAAGATGACGGCATACTTTCGGCGGACCAGATGAGTGAATTCCTGCGTCAGTTCGATAGAACGAAAGAGGATCATGACGTCGAAAAAGAACTGAACGAATTCTTTGACGAACGAGAGCAAGAAGAAATGGACCGATCGGGAGGTCTACCAGAACCAGCGAGCAGAAAAAGGCGTAGCGGGACGCAAGTGTTAGAAGATGACGACGATGAGAAGAAAAGGGCAGCTGAAGCACTGAGGCGACATAACGAGGAGAAGGCCAAGCGGGAAGCAGCTCGAACGTCGACGACAAGGACGTCTACGGCGGCTACGACAGCTAGGACTACGGCCAGGACGACGGCCACAACGAAGAAAACCGACAGACCTACGAGTACGGAAGCTAGTACGACGACAACGAAAGGAAACGAGCAGGCAAACAATGCACTGAACGTTAAACTTCAGTTCCTGTCTACGAAGCTAGACAAGCACATACAGGAGACTTTTCGTCGACTTTGGGTTCAGATCTGCGAGGTTCACAATACTCAAGTTCGTCTTAACGACGCAATAACGATGCTCGACCCGACTTTGGGTGTTCGGAACCAGCTACGACGAGACGACGTTTATGCGACGTTTGTAGGGCAGATATTGGCCGTAACTCCGTGTACTCAAGTCGAAGCAGAAGTCACGTATTGGAACAGAACGGTCGGAGAAACGTGCTACGAAGAGATACCAGTGCTGGTAAACAAGTCAGTCTGGTACGTGCAGGAAGGCACGCGAGACCTAAAGCGATACGGCAGGGAGATCGCATGCAGTCTACGACGTCAAACGGTCTACAGAGCGAATTCGACATGGATAACCGACGAAGGACACCGTGCGCATGTGTCGCAGCTTACGCATAAGCTAATGTTTAAGCACCACCAGAAGGCGATCGATTTCACAGCACACTCTATCTTCAATGCGGATTTCACGGCAGTAGGCACGGCGGTATCGCTAATGAGTAACTACATCAACAGAATTAACTCATTGGAAGCGAACGTTGTGAAGATTACGCCACCACTGCCAAGTTCGCTGTCGACAGGAGTACAGACGCTAATCGACGACATTGCGGAAGTATCGAATGGAACGATGCAAGCGGTAAAGGAGAAGCTGAAAGAGTGGAACCCGCTTACACAAATTTTTACGGAGTGGTATCACTACGGGATAGCAGTTGCGACGGTGTTGGGAATCGTCTTCCTGCTAACCGCATGCTGGTACACTTTTCCATTCTGGTACCCGGTATGCAAGTCGTTACGAACCCGCCGGCAGCGACGGATTGCAACGCAGCGTAACAAGGCGCTGATACGAGAGCAAGGAGCAGAGATGAAACATCTTGTAGCTGCCATACAAGAACGACCACCACCGCCTGACGTCATTCTTCACCAGTTTATACCACCATGCTGCTATGCTGTGCCAAAGTGGGAGGACACCTGGAACGTGCCTAAGATCGAGATTTCACTAAACGGGCACATGGTGAAGGCCGAAGTAGATTCTGCATCGGTCATTTCATTTTGCACGTTAAACTTCATCGAAGAACGGTGTTGCAAGGTATGCCAAGCACTTGTTCAGCGGCATACGAACGGAGAAGGCCCACTACTGCGAACCGTGAACAACACTACACTGCAAGCAGCTAGTTGTTTTGGAGCAAAGATTGGCTGGCAGGGCACGAACGTCAACGTAAAGCTGCAGGTAGTGGACGGAGAAGATTCACGCGAACGTCTTGTTCTTGGGATCGACGTCATCGCAAAGCTTAACAAGGAGCTAGGAGCACTACGAATCGAACAACAGCAGCCGTTTGGAACGACTATTGCGATAAACGACGTCGAGTACGGCTCGAAATCATCGCTTCAAGAGCTGAAACCGATTTGTCTCCAGCCCACGATGCATTGGCTTGGAGAGGATGTTGAACATGCAGAGGAGAGTGACAGCATACTGGCTCTGTATGACACCGGTGCCGATCGGACGTTAGTACGAGAATCCGAACTTCACGCAAGAGATATACCTATTTTGCCGTATGCCAAGGAGGGCTACACAGCTGCGAACGGCTCAGAAATTGCCATTACTGGCGAAGCAAACATTAGTCTACAACTGGGCAAGTGTCGTATCGGACTGAATGTACTGGCTGTTGAGGACCAACAATGCGTCATGCCGATGATTTTCGGAGCGGACGCATGCGACGCTGTTTGCCAGCAGCGTCACGAACTGCAGTTCGATTTAGCGCAAGGTGTCGTGCAAATAGACGGGATCTCGGTCTCTACGGAAGCAGGCAATTCGACGCAGGAGGCCGACTATGTTTGCGCAGTGAGCCAGGTAATACGCATAACTGCATACGTGAACAACCAGCCGGTGGAAACACTCTTTGATACGGCGGCCAGTCTCAGCTTCTTCGACGCTACAACCGCAAAGCGGTTAGGATTAGCGGTGACAGCAGAACGACGGACAGCGATGGCTGCTAACGGGAGCAGCATGACTTTCGGTGGAGCTGCTGTAGCAAAGATTCAGCTAGGAAACCGAGAAATATACCACCGAGTTTTCGTGACGTCAGATTCTCAGTCACCAGCCCCATTCGTAATGGGTGCGGACTTGATCAGACTTTTGTCGCCAAGTCAGCAGGTAACACTGGACTTTGCAAGGAGACATGTGCGTTTCGATACTACAGCACTGGATTTCGTGAACGCGCTTCTCGACGAGCAGACTACACCACGCAGAGCGGCGATTAAAGTCAGAATACCAGCGGATGTGAAGTTACAGCCAAGAACGGACAACGTTCTCGAAGCGGAACTCGGCGATACAGCAGCCGACGTCGGTACTTACCTGGTTTTACCAGACACTCATCAGTACCCAGTGCTGGTAGGTCGCAGCATTCACGAGGTTACGTCAGATGAGAACGGTAACGTGCAGAAACGAATGCTCATCAGAGTTCTGAATCCCGGTTATACTGAAGTAACGCTGAAGGCGAACTCAGTTGTTGCTCAGGCCGAAGAAATTTTGCCAGAATTCATTACTGAGCCGGTTTTCGAAGTGAATGCAGTCATTGACGAGGAGCGGCATGAGGATCGGACACGATCGCCTAGAAGAATCACGAAGCGTATGGTTGAGACGGGGCCGGACGGAAGGAAACGACGCTTAACTGCAGCACAACAACGGCGATGGATTGAGAAGCTAGCGAAAGAGCTTGACCTGGACAAGTCGATACTTACACCCGCCGGTAAAGTGATTCTTCGACGGATGCTTCAAAACCATCCAGATGCGTTCGTGCAGGACGACGGCCAGATAGGCGAGTATTCTGGGCCGGTACGATGCCATATAGATCTCGTAGACGGGGCTAGACCTTTTCAACTGAGGCCGCATCGCATACCGTTAGCGATGGAACCAGAGCTAAAGAGGCAGATCGACACGTTGAAGAAGCAGAAGGTCATTCAGGACAGCCACAGCCCGTACGCGTCACCGATAGTACTTGTTCGCAAGCCACATCAACCAGATGCCTTTCGACTAGCGATCGATTATCGGCGGCTTAATGCTCAGACCCGACCTACAACATGGGTCATCCCTTTGATGACAGATCTCATCGACAGGGTAGCCGGTAAAAAGTACTACTCTACGTTCGACTTTCAAAGTGCGTTCCATATGGTAAAAATGGACGAGAAGTCGGTACCGTTGACTGCCTTCGTCACACCGTATGGCTTGTTCGAGTACCTACGCATGCCCTTCGGGATCAAATCAGGGCCTACGGTGATGACCAAGGTTATGGAGCAGGTCAGGCGTGAGCTAACAGCGGCATTCTTCATATATTTGGATGACGTGTGCCTTGCCAGTGATAGCGAACAACAACACCTGAAGGACATCGAGCAGTTTCTTCGGGTGCTTGAGAAGTATCATCTGAAGTTACGTCTCGACAAGTGTTTCTGGGCAAGACCGGAAGTGCGATACTTAGGAGTACTCGTAAGTCAGCACGGGATAAAGCCTAACCCTGAGAAGATCGCAGCAGTCAAGTCGATGAAGGTGCCTAAGAACCTAACGGAGCTTCGAGCAGTCATCGGGGCATTTAGCTATTGGAGAAAGTTCATTCCCAATTTTGCTAAGATTATGGCTCCTTTGTACGCACTGACACGCAAGGACGGCAAGGTCGTGGGACAGAATGGACGTGCGATCGATATCGTCGGCAGATGGACACCTGAATGTCAGCACGCCTTCGACACAGCGATCGAGAAGCTGGTGACTGCACCAGTACTTGCAGCACCATGGATAGGTCACCCTTTCATCATTGAATTTGATGCGTCAAAGGTCGCATTCGGTGCATGCTTGATGCAGAAGAACAGCACAGGTGAAATCCATCCGATTTCCTACGCTTCAAAGCTGACAAACAAGCACCAAGCGAGGATGCCTTCCGTCGAGCTAGAAGGATGTGCGCTAAGATGGGCAGTTCAGACCTTCAGTCCTTACATTTTGGGCAGCGGTGTAACAACGGTACGCACTGATAACTCAGCTTTATGCTCCCTCATGAAGAAGCGAGACGCGACTTTGACCGGCAGGCTAGCTCAGTACCAGCTAGCACTGCAACAGTACGATCTCGACATTGTTCATCGGTCGGGGTCATCGAATCGGTTCTGCGACTATCTGAGTCGATATCCAGGGGAGCATGCACAGCAGGCTGATAGCGAAGCTAAGCAGGAGCAGGACTTAGCAGCAGCAGTGGAGGACATGGAGCTAAGGATTACACCGGCACGTATTCGACACGAGCAAGCGAATGACCTGGAACTGCAAGCGATTTTCAAGGCGGTGGTCCACTCAAAGTGGCCACGAGACGCTCGAGAGAAACGCGAGTTGGAGCAAAAAGTAGCCAGGTATTCGGTGTGCAACGGTATATTGTGCTGGAAGGGACCACACGACAGTCATCCGAAAGTGGTTGTTCCCCATTCAATGCGAGAAGCGATCATCACGAACATTCATGAGGATCCACTAGAAGCCGGACATCTTGGCGTTAACAAGACGCAGGAGAAGGTTGCTCGTCGGTACACTTGGAAGGGGCTATCGGACAACGTCGCTCAAATCGTGACTAGCTGCGTCAAGTGTCAGAAGCGCAAGTCACCGCCAGCTCTACTTACGACAGAACCTCTGCACAAGTGGCCTACACCGAGCATGCCTATGAGTAGGCTGCACGTCGACATTGGAGGGCCATATGTGCGAGGAAGTAACGACAATACCGTCATACTCGTCACTGTGTGTGCACTGACAAAATTCGTCACGGTTTCGCCGCTACGCAGACAGACAGCGGAGCTGATAGCCGAGGCGTTCGAGAGAGATGTCATCTGTCAGCGAGGATGTCCGATGACAGTAGTATCGGACCAGGGTTCGGCTCTAATGGGTACTACATTTGCAAGTCTAGCAGACCTATATGGTTTCAAGCACATCGCAGTCAGCGCTTACCACCAGCAAAGCAACTCACAAGTCGAACGATTCATGGCAGTTATAGCAAGCATGTTAGCATGTTTTGTTGACAAGCAGGGCACTAACTGGCCAAAATTCGTTCACAAATTGGCGTTCGCCTATAACACGTCAGTACATGCTACAGTGGGACAGTCGCCTTTCTACTTGTCGTTCGCTAGAGAAGCTTGGACCAGGACGGATGTGCGTCTTCGGTTGTTCGCGGACGAACAAACAAGCGAGCTGGAGGAGGAGAGCGAAGAAGAACGTTTACGGCAGCGGTGCGATGACATGACAAGGACTCTTCAAGCAGCATGGAAAGCTGCACGTGAAATCATCGAGCAGAAGGAAGAATTGCGGAATCAGTATGCAGATGAACGGAGGAGAGCAAAGCCACATCAGTTCAAGCTGCAGCAGTTAGTGCTTCGGTACATGTTTGTATCGTCGGAAGATCAGAAGCACAAATTTCGACCGAAATGGCACGGGCCATACCGGATTGTGAAGCTATCGGGACCCAGCGCAACGTTAAAAGTACTGGCGGAGGGAGACCACAAAACGATAAAGGTACATGTAGACCAGCTGAAACCCTTCAAGGAATCAGTAACTCTACCACTGTACCCGCGGAAGAAGAACGCCAGGGACCAGCGGCTAAATGCGGAAGAAACTGATGACTCGATCGGTGCAAGTTCGGAGGATGAGGCCGGCATACATGTTCTCTCGGACGCGGGCCAGTTGGACTGACCACACAGAACGGACGCAGAAGAAGTTCACATATTTACTCAGCCCGATTTCGAAGTGCACCGTACTGACCTTCTCGTTTGTTTGTATTTATGGCGTGGGTCCGCCAAAGAGGGACCCCGGGTATGTAATGATCGCGAACGTCACCACTTCCGTAAGACAGGTTTCCGCCCCGCGACGCTTGTATAAATACGATGCTCGGTGCTTTGTGGGTGCTCAGTCGAAGGATAAACATCTGACTAGAAAGGTGTCTGTGAGGGCTTTCGAGCCTTCGGTTGGGGCTACGACGGTCAGCAGGTTTAATAGGAATTCCTACAACGGATAACTGCATATTCGATAACGTCGGTGAAGACTACGGTGGCTGGCATAGCGCCGTTGCGATAATCGATGATTGCCTCGCGCATGGGACGCACAAGATCCTCTCAGGGAAGTCGAAACTGTACGGCCAAGTAGTGCTCATCGTTGACGTACGGGCCTTTCGTCACTGTCTGGTACAGAATCACAGTTCGGACTTCATTGATGTCGTCCTCGTCTGGCATTACCGGGAGAAGGCGGAAGTGCTAGTCTGACAACTTCTTCGGCTTGCTCGGCTCCGAGCTGTCCGAGCACGTCGGATGCACCGTGTGGCGGTGTGAGCTTGCAATGGTTCTAAGAACAAGCTCTAGTTCATTGGATTACTTTATCCGTTTTTTTCTCGCCCTATTTACGTGCTCTTTCTGCGTCGTCGAGACGCTCGATGAACTGCTTGGTAGCCGCAGTCGGGAACTCGGTTGACTGGATTATGGCTTTCCGGTTATGCAATATCAGGCTTTCCGCTGCATTTCCATGAACGTAGAATTCTAACCGTGCCGTGTTTTCGACTGTTTTGGACAAATGATCTCGCAGTCTACTTTCTTGACCTTACCTCTCGAAGGAAATTGTTGGAGAATTCCGTCTGCGTCACCGACATGGCAGCGACAACGACCCTGAGGAACTTCTCCTGGTTCTCGGCCTGCCTTGCCGGTGTTTCGTCGCGCCATGAGTCGTCGAGCCGCTTTTTGAAGTGCGGCACATTGGCCTGCGCTAGGAGGTCGCTAGAGCCGGGCAGGAGACTGTTCGAGTCGAGCATTGCGCAGATGCGGTTGAGGGCATTAATGCCGATGCCGAACTTGGACTTCCGCAAACTCCACGATGTTGCTAAATGACGACATCAGAATTTTTTGGAACGTTTTTGCCTATGTTTACGATTTTACCCCTTTTGTACAGAAAGCCATTCACTATATTCTGTGGATCTAGTGATTTGTTTGACTTGACTTGCGAAAAGACGGTATCTCTCCACCGCTTGACTTGCGAAAAGACGGTGTCTCTCCACTATCTAGTTCATAATCTGCACGACAACTTCATCGCGGTATTTGCCGATGAAGTCCGCCCTCGATGCCTTGACGACGCTCGAGGACTTGAAGACGAGCATCCGCATGAACGGGCCGAAGGTCTGCATTAAGGCATCGTGTGCTGGGTTGCGCACGTCATCTAAAGCACGGTAACGTAAAGCGATGATGTAGATTTTTTGTAACGCGCTCTTCCTAGAGAAGTGCTCTCTGGTAATTAGCTAACACGTAATTTACATAAAGCCTAACAAAAGGCTTCTAGGGGCAACTACATTTTTGATGGCGGCACTTTACCCAAAATCCGACGAACTTTAGACCTCAAAATTGCGCATCGACGGTGACAGGCGGCTGCGCAGTCGGAACCAGGCCGAATGCGATGAAATTAGGTACCAGGGAGTTTTACGCTGTGCCGGCTGCCAGCTTATATGGTAACTACGTACATGGTAACGTAATTTTGTGGAATGGTAGCGTAATTTGGGCCAATTTTTGACTCCAGTACGGGTACGGGTACGGGCCGTATTTCGAGTACGGTACGGCATACGGTACCAGTACGGTACGGCATACGGTAAGGGGGGGGGGGGTCCAGTACGGTACGGGTGGTCATCCCCGATCTCTAGTACACGCCAGAGTAGTGGATCAGGCACTCAGCCGACATGAAATGTCGCTCCCAACAAGGACCTCGCCAGGACCAGGCACACACTACACTATTGGGGCAGGCCCTCAGCCGACATGGAATGTCGCTCCCAACGGGGAACGGGCTAGGACCAGCACAGGCTAAACTATACATGTATGTCGCGCCCCATAGTTCTTGTTCGAAGCCAAGTACAAGCTAAACTCCCGACATGGAATGTCGCGCCCAACAGGGTCAGTGTTACGGTCGGATACACGCTAAACTGATGGCCGCCATAGAATGTTGCGCCTGAATGAATATACCTGTGGCAGCGGGGAAAAACTCTCTTGGAACAGGTTGAAGCAGCATAATGTTACATCAAAAGGAGCCTGAGGAATCAGGGTAAGCTAGACTCCGGAGACGCAGGAGGGGTTAAGAAAGCTAGACTTAGCAGAAGTAAAAGGTACTAGGGTAGGCTCAACTAAGCAGGAAATGTAAGGACCAGTGCAAGCTAAGCTCAAAAGGAGCAGGAAAGACCAGGGTATGGTAAACGCCACAGAAGCAGGGGAGACCGGGGTAAGCTAAGCCCGAGTGCAGGAGGGGCTGGCCTACGCCAAACGCAGCAGGAGCAGGAGGAGCAAGTTAAGCTAGACTGGCAGGAGCTAGTGGAACCAGGGAAAGCTAGACTTGGCAGGAGCTGGAGGGTGAAGGTAACTAGACGCAGTAGGAGCCACGGGGGACCGGGGTTAGCTAACACTCGGCAGTTGCTGGAAGGATTAGAGACCAGCATAAACGAAACTTAGGAGAAGCTGGAGGGATCAGAGCATGCCAACCTCGGCAGGAGCTGATGCGACGGTAGAAAATCAGACTGGGCAGGTGATGGAGGGACCAGGGTTAGTTAATCTGCCAGGAGCAGTTGGGGCCCAGGTATGCTATACTTGGCAGGAGCTGAAGGGCGAGTGTAGGCTAGATCCATAAGGAGCAGGGGGAGCAGAGTGAGCTAAACTCAGCGAGAACATGGAGTACCAGAATAAGCTAAACTCAACAGCGCAGAAGGCACCGCGGTAGGCTAAACTTAGCATTAGCTGGACGAACCACGGTAAGCTAAAGACAAAAGGAGCATGATGGCCCGGGATAAGCTAAGTTTCGCATGAGCTGAAGGACAAAGATAAGCTAAGTTTAGCAGGGACAGGAGGGACCAGATCTGCTAAACTCAGCAGGAGCAGTAGAGACCAAGGTCAGCCAAGATCGGCAGGAGCAGGAGGGGACCAGGGTAAGCTAACACAGGCACAAGCCGTCCCCTGCTTGTGCCTGTGTTAGCGTTAAGCCAGGTTAACGTTAAGCGACCAGCGTTAAGCCAGGCAGGAGTAGGAGGGACCAGGGTAAACTAAGATCGGCAGAAGCAGGAGGGGCCAGGGTAAGGTAAACTCAGCAGGAGCAGGAGAGACAAGGTCAGCTAACATCGGAATGAGCAGGAGGGGCCAGAGTCTGCTAAGCAGTGTCCTAGCATTACCACTTTTTCGGACCATTACCAGTACCATTACCATTACCGTAAAAGCTCTAATATAAGACGTGTTCTAATATAAGACGGCCCCTAACTGAAGACGCACAAATTTGACCTTCGGAAAATAGAAGACGCGGCTCTAATATAAGACGTGCCCTAATATAAGACGCGGCCCTAATACAAGCCGAAAACATAAGCTATGTATGTTAAACGAGATCCTCGTTTCAACTTGACTTACGAAACGCCCATTGCTGTTGACGGCTACGGAGGTCTCACTATCGCGGGTCTCACTAGGGGCTTTTGGTGGCAATTCTAAAATGTGAATAGCCGTTTATAGGTTCCCCCTCCTCTAATTTTTTGACCCGGTTTTTCCCACCCTCTCATTATATCGCCCTCACCCGCCCCCTACAACCGAACATATCCCAACCCAAAACCGCCTCCGCGTGAGGTGTACCTCCAGTGGGTTGTGGAGATCAGGACGAGCATCCCGCATGAGGCGCTAGAAGACGCACAATTTTGACAATCGAAAATTAGAAGACGGGCGTCTTATATTAGAGCTTTTACGGTACTTCAATTTGGAAGCATTACCATTACCAACCATTACCATTACCCACTAAGCCGATTTGGAAGCATTGCCATTACCCCCATTACCATTACCATTACCTGCAAGAATTTTTAGGCTGATTTTTCCAGCCTGAAGGTCGCGTATGGGTATGTTTTTAATGTTCCTGGAAAAGCAGAGTCAATGTCTGTGTATTCACATCGTACACGCGCCTCGCCGACGATTATACGAAGGGAACGTTGCTAAAGACCATTGCATACATACCGAATGTGCCCTTTTTTTAAAAGGCACTTTATATAGGAAACGGCCCGCAATATATTGCGAAAATTTACATTGGCGTCGCTGCCGAGGGCATTTTATCTAGTGTTTAACAGGTAAGGGAGCGTCCAGAAAGTCTGTAAGCATTACATCGCCCTTTTTTTACCCCCCCCCCTCAACGGGGTGTAATCAATTTTTGCATTGTATTTCTTGGGGGCCCAACCCCGTCTTCACCCTGTAAGGCTTACAGACTTTCTGGTCGGCCCCTATGCAATAATCAGGCTTTGGCGCACCAAACAGTTTAAAACGAGTCACTTAAAGTGAGAAAATGCTTAGTAATACCACAAAATGGACGGGGTAATTACAGGAGACAATTAAAGGGGAGGATAATATCGCATTTGGCCTCCAGGCGGGGGATATTTAGGGTGGGCGGGGGGAACAATCGCCGGGGGATAAATTAGAGAAAACACGGTATTTCAAAGTAAGTGTTCAACCTAAAAATTTGCTTCCCATACTTGCTCGAAGTATGGAAGAGTGTAAAATGGGGTGGATCATAGTATTAAGTAGTTTACTGTGCGAAAATGTATCAGGGCGCAGGGGTTTCGCATTGCCTTTATGAAGCCATAATATCCAGCATCACATTCACTGATCAAGGTTGATGACTCCCATGTCGATGGTGGAAATGTTCCGCTTGATGACGAGGTCCATCGTCGCCCACTTCCCGCCCATGATCGTCGTGGGGAACTTCACGTACTTCAGCTTTGATTTCGTGGGCTCATCACCGCAGAAGTGGACAATCGCCATACTCAGATTTGCGTTTATGTAGCTTCCGTCACCCTCCCACGCAAGACCACACGTGATGAGGTCGATGTCGCCTGTCTCCGCGCACAGCCTTATTGCTTCCCAATCGCGTAGCATACGCGTCTGAATGGTAGGAAGACATACAAGGAAAACCTTAAAATCAGCCATACTACAGGAAATTCGCCAGTTATGTCGAAGAAAGTCGCATAGTAAGGAGTCTTCGGCGACTCGCCCTTGCATCGCGGACTCGCTTTGAACCGAAGACCGATAGCCCAATTTGGGTCCACAAACCTCTTCCCGCATGTATCATCCACCTGGTAGGAATGCGCAAGGCCCAACACGACGAAGGTGATGGTCGCAGTCCCACACGCATTCATTTTGGACGTTCCCAATCCAAGCGGCTCGGTACGCGCCTGAAATACGCAGAGCGTGTGTCTCGTCTTGATAACCGTACATAAAGGAGTACGGTTTTGCGTCGTTCAGAACTCTGCGGTGTGATGTGGCCTCAGCGTGAAAGCGATCACTAATGCGATCGAGAATTTGTAATTCAAGCAGGCTCCTTGCGGTGACGGCCAGCGCCGCCAGCCTCAGCGCTTTGTCAGCCTAACGCTCGAGCTTCGCGTACCAACAAATTGGGGACCGGCGACGCCTCCCGGTTCGTAAGGCCGAAATGGACGAATCGGTTCGACACCGAGAAGAGTCTGTCACACTTTTCGGTATTCGACTTTCACGAAGGCACGGATTTTTATTTGCCCTCAGTTGGAGTCGGTCTCCCAAAAACAGAGTACGCGTATTTTCGTGTTACTTGCGGAAACGGCATGGTGTGTGATGGGACAGTGGAACAGATCCTCAGTTTTTACCATGTGGAATCTGGTAAGAGACAATGTTATACAACTGTGATTGAGTATACTACTATCGAGTCACTTTCGACGATGAGCAGCGGCGAATTCGCAAGATAGGTTTTCAAATGAACATCTATTTCGAAACTCTCGATCTTCTGCTACGAATGATCGCATCGAGCAGGATCGAAGGGCGTTTAGTGCTTCAGAACGCTACCGTCGACCGCATTTTCATGGACATTCTTCACAAATATGCTCACTCCATTGACACCGCAGGTTGGTGTGTAGGCTTTCGCCGCTCTCTCTAGACCTTTACCAAGCCAGAAACCCACATCGGAATACTACCTGAAACACGAAATATGAATCAGGGTGCAGCCTTGGGGGTAGAATTTTGGCCGCATAAATTTCGTCCTTAAAACACGCCCTAATCCCCCTCGCCACCCTATCCCGTAAAGCTTTAGCCCTAAGACATACGGTACGGCCCGGTATGAGCTACAGTTTTTTATCTCTGTTTGGTAGTTGTGGATAATGACCTTACATTTCGAGGGCCAAACTGCCAACGTCCTTATTGTCTCGATGTGTGCCCTTACGCGTGGGCAGGTGTTGCCCCAGAATAAGTCTAATGCTGCCGACATGGCTNCCCCCTGTAAGGCTTACCGACTTTCTGGAAGCCCCCTAACGGTAAATTCGACAAGGACCATTACCATTACGATTACATTACACACTGAGCGATTTTGGAAGCATTACCATTGCCACCATTACCATTACCATTACCTCGGACACTGCTGCTAAGCTCGGCATCAGCAGGAGAGACCAGGGTAAGCTAAGGTCGATAGGAGCAGGAGGAGCCAGGGTCAGGCAAAGTTAGCAGGAGGGAAGAGTCATCTAAGCTTGGTATGAGCAGCACGGCCCAGGGCAAGGAATTCTACGAGGTCCAGAGGAACCGGGGACAGCTAAGCTCGGCAGGAGCAGGAGGGACCAGGGTAAGGTAACTTCACGGGGACCAGGGTAAGGTAATTTCACAGGATCGGGAGGAACCAGGGTAAGCAAACTCAGCAGGAGCAGTAAGGGCCACGGTATGCTAAACTCGGCAGGAGCCGGAGGAACCAAGGTAAGCAAACTCAGCATGAGCGAGAGGAACCAGGGTAAAGTCCTTCATGGAGCCGGAGGAACCAGAGTTAGCAAACTCAGCAGGAGCGAGAGGAACCAGGGTAAGGTCATTTCAAGAACTGGTCGCAGATTGGTTCAGGAACCCCTTTTGGTTCAGGAACTGGTCACAGGAACACCAGGAAAAGTGGTGTTCCTGCGAAGTTCGATGGACGACGTCAGGCAAACAGCTCTGTTGGACTCGCTAAAGCTCCTTTTGCGTCAGATACTAAACAAGGAGGAAATCTTCTCTAAAGTTTCCTCTGAAGAACTTTATCGAGATACATACACCTCGGTATGAGCTGTGGTTGGGTTAAAGGGAAGGTGTAAGATCGTTATTTAGCAAAGCAGCAAGTTCAGACTTATCTTTTAAGGTTTTATTTTCCACTTAATTGTTTTTTTTTGTTCAAACAATGCTCCATCGGTAATTAGGATCCTGAGATTTATTGAGCGCTTCAATTGTTTAGGTTCTTCACGGTTATGGTGGCGAGCTCTACGACGCGCTGAAGACCTGTCTTCAGGAACATGTGCGGTCAAAGGTAGGGGATTTCACGATTTGAAACCCCTTTTGGAGTCCATCCCAACGCGACCATCTACATCGTGCCACTGCTGATCCATGCAGAGGCTGACGCTCTGTTCGAAATTTTGCGTTGCCAACGCTTCGACTACCGTATTGGTTCTAATATAAGACGACGTCTTCTATTTTTCGACGGTCAAATTTTCGAGGTTTTCGTGAAAGTCGTAAAGGGTCCTATGCCCTATGAATTCAGCAAAAATTTTCGAAATTTTACTGACAAAAGGTTCTCGTCTAGAATGAATAGTTATGGCATAAAACGTATTCTAAACATGTCTCTGTGACAAGTCAACTTTGAAATTTTTGACGCTCGTCTTCTACTAGGGCTCGTCTTCTATTAGAACTCGTCTTATATTAGAACCAATACGGTATGTGGGCATATGCACAGGTCATATTCGCGACATTCTCGCTTACATGGATCGCGTCTACGTTCAGCAGTCAAACATAGACGTTCTTCCCATAAAGGAGCTGGCTGCGCAGGTCTTCCAGCAGGTCTTCCAGCAGTCTCTCTGCATGCGAACCTAGGCGAGAAGCTATGACCCCTCCTTATAGCCACCTTTCTACGAGGCATCGATGGAGAGGACGTCGATTGGTAGGTTTAAGACTTAAACTTTAAGTAATGTTGGTGGCTAGACCCACCTGCCGTGCCCTCTCCTCTTCTGCGTTCCACACTGTGCCTGAAAACAGGGAAAACGATCCGTACAAGTACAAGTTCTGCAGCAGAATCGGAATGCTCTAAACGGGCTCGGACGGACAATGTTCGTGCTTCCATCCCTACTCGGTAAAATTGCGATGGTGTGTGTTCTCTGGCCAGGGCCTTGACCATTAGAGGTTACCATTTGGAGCACAATGCTTTCTTTCCGCGCATTCCAAAGTCCTGGCTATGACTTAGTTTTTTTTAGGAAATCCTGGAACAAGTCATGTAAGAGCCTGCTGGAATTAAGCGACTATTTACGGCAGCTTCAGGAAGAACAGTTAGAAGTGCCTTTATTGTGCGAAGTCACCGAGCATTACCGTGTCAAGATGCGAAAGCCTATCGCCGACAATACAGCAAGCGACTTCGAGCTGCTTCTGAACGCGTTGTGGAGAGCGAGAGGCTGTTCGTCGAGAACGTGGACGACAAGACGACCAAGCAATGCTCCGTTCGGCCCTCGACAACGTGGTGACTGAGGCGAAACGTACTCATGACTAAATTTCCTTTAGCGGGCAGTGATGATGCATACTGTGGGCAATATAAAGTCTCTTCGATACTTGACTTTGCGAGCACGGATTCAAGTAGAGATCGGCACGAGGACCCCGTGTCAAACCCCTATCCGAATTCACCCCCTCCTACCTGCCAAACTCCGTACTCGTAAAATACGGGGTACGGGTACGGCCCGTACCTGGTACGAACTTGGTGCCGAACTCTAGATTCAAGTTCAAGTAAATCAAAAATAGGGGTGTAAGCAGCGGTGGACGTCGGAGATTCGTCCACCTTTAGACCGTTCTCGTAAAGGTAACGTTTCGGGCTGCCGGCCGAGTTCATCGAATGGTCGGTTCGACGAACTATTCGAACTCATGTCCAGCCGATGGTAGTTCTCAATCTTCTTGGCCCACAAGGAGCTAACAAAAAGTGGGGAGCTGATCGTACGGGGATGAATGGCGTTAGAGCGTCAAGTACAATTTGCTGTACTGTAAAAACCTGTCTCTTTGTCTGTTGTGTATTTTGCGGTATCCACCTTAGGCCAGTAGCCTATCGACGGCTCACCCAAATGCCCTTCGCAGTTATCAAGGTACCCGGTGGTTCCACTTTTTCGATCATCATTGGCTGAGGCATATCCGGACGTACCATCACGTCAATGGTATTCTTCCAGTGCATCTTTTGCATCGCCGTTAACAGCTTTTGTGGACAACCCTGCGAAGATGCAAACGAGAGCAATTCGCTACGACGCTTAATTGTTTTAAGCGTTCAGGTCTATGATGAGGCACAACGGCATTAAATGCTAACTTTGCTCTGCTAAGCTCTCTGAGCCCATAATGACATGTTGCATGACTCTGCGCATGCTAAAAAGCCCACGATGTTCCAAAGGGATACCTCAATCAAAGATGCGATAACACTTGTCCATCGCGTTTAGCCTTCTCTTTCTCGGTGACGCGACATCTGCGAATCAGGTACTTACCTAGTTATGCGGGTATTGACAGCAGATTTTATCTAGCAGGAATTCAGTCAATAAAAGGCTCTGGGCAGAAACGCCATTGCTGTTTTTAGCACGCGCGTATGAAGGAGCAGTTTGAACGTGAAGAAGTGCCCAGGAACCGACTCTTCCAAGGCGATATTGACTTAACGCCGAGCAGGCAAGGTCGATTCTGGCCGCTCTCCGCGAGCGTTGAGGTTAGCGTCATCGCCAGCGGGCGGCATACAATTTCGGCTACAATCCATTGCCTGCTGCCTTCCTTCGACAGAAGTACGCGAAACGTCACCTTTTTTTCGTTATTTTACTTTTCAAGTGTGAAAAAAGCAGAGAGACCGCCGTGATGGCCAAACGTTACCGGCGTGTATATAGCTAGGTCGTTCACGTGGCACGCCGAAGGGCTCAATCACATGTTATTTTTTACACGGAATGTAAACCTTTGCTCAAGGACCGTGGGCATGCGAATGTTCCCATTACCTCACACACGCTCGTAATCGCTACCATCCGGACCAGTGCACAGTAGGACGAAAGGATACGTAGCATGTGCTAGAATGCATGAGATGTCGTAACCAAGTGATCAGCTGATACTGACAGCATTCGTCGTTTTATTACCGCTTGCAAGGGATTAACTTGTAATGCCCAAAGACCCACGAGTCTGATTCTTTTCAAGTTACGGAAATTGACGAGTCTTTTTTCCCGTAAGGGACCATCAAGTACGTTTTCCACAGTCATTCCTTAGCGCAGTCGAACAATCAAAGAGCATTGCAACTATTTAAGAAGTATCCGGCGCATAAAATATACTGATGCTTACGTGGCCATTATTGTGCCCAGAAACTTTCCAATGCTTGGACAGGATGAACTTTGCGACATCGCTCTTTTCCTCGACCGTGGTCATCTCGACAAGCTGGAAAGTTCGTCTCGCCTTTTCTGCTGTTTTGTCAAAGCGAACGGTGGGGTTCTGCCCCTGCGGTACTTTGAGTCACCCATCGACGTGAAGGTAGGTCCGTATCCTTGGGAGCAGAGCTTACGGTCCGCCTGACTATTCTGATTCTTCACAAACACTTTTAGTTCATTAGCAACAGAAACATAGTGCAATTGTCCACGCACAATGTCCGGAACGAAATCCGAATCTTGTACCCAGCAACTTGGGCGCATGCTTTTCTAGCGTTGCGTAATGGGGTCGTGAGTCTGCTCAACATCGTAACGCCAATAAGCAGCGCCAGTTATGCGGCATGCAACAATCTCGTCAATGGACAAAGCCCGCTGAATTGTCACGTGCAGCGGGTCAACGCGACTGTCCTCGACGACGGGCTCGCATTCATTACTGCGTTGACTGGAAAATTGCGCCTTCAGCTTCCGCACCTGGGAGACGTGTCGCAGACCCTACGACTCACTCGATCCCATGTAAGTTTGAAGAGTTAGGTAGCATCATTTGTGCGCTAGACACTGATGGGGTAAATCTATACTTAGTCGCGACCCCCCCCCGTACCGTACTCCGTACCGTACTGACCCCCCCCCGTACCGCACTCCGTACCGTACTGACCCCCCCCCCCGTACCGTACTCCGTACCGTACCAGTACGTTCGCAGTACGGTACGGTACGGTACGGAATACGGCCGTAGTACGGCAACAAAAAAAATTGAAATTTTCTGCCTTTTCGCAGGTAAAATGGAACTTTAGGACAGCTAACAGTAACGCCATCCACATAAAGCATTATAAATGATGTTAAATATGACTGCATACCCGTCATTCTTGACGAAATTTTTCGTATTTTGGTCAAAAATGCCCAAAATTTTCTCAATTTCGGCTAAAAATGGGCATTTTTTGGCCTGCAGTACGGTACGGAATACGGCGCCGTACTGGGGGTCCTGCCGTACCGTACTCCGTACCGTACCAGTACGGTACGGTACGGCAACCCGTACTGACCCATAGCCGTACCGTACTCCGTACCGTAGAGTACGGTACGCAGTACGGTACGGTACGGAATACGGTACGGCCGACTAAGTATAGGTAAATCTGCGGTGTTGGAGCTTGTTTGGATAGCCCCCAGAGGCCCCACGCTAACCAAATTCACCCTCTGCCCCCAGTCCCCGTGCGGCATTCTGTGTGATGGTAATGATCTGTGATGTGAGGGGTGAAGCGATTTTTATCCTGTACAATAGCCAAGGACAGGGGTATGCCACGCTTTTTCTGTTTTCTCTTTCCTAATGAGCTCCACCGAGATAATCGACCCTCGGGGGTCTTCAAGCATGCTTTAGCTGGATCTGATGTACTCACGCGAAGTGATGTGGTTTCTAACAGTTAAGCTGAAAGCAAAATTTCATTCAGGTTAGCCATTGTGGACCATTCGCGGCAGATTTCGTTCTCGCCTTCGCTGAGCATCACCTACTAAAGTCCGACGCTGTTCGTCCCGAAGCAGTCGTTATTCGATACTGCACGTCGCTCCAACGTTTGCAACAGATTTTATAGAAGTACGCCCCGACGAGTCATGTGATTGGATAGTTTCTCAGGTCTGAGTTTGCGGAACACTTTTTAGAAGTTCCTCCGTTTGAACGACTGTAAGGGATGCCGAAGGACATTGCTATCTGTTTTCTGTCCAAGAGCTGGCACAAAGCAAATCCCCGGAAACGACTATGGGCAGACTACGAATTGCATACGGGCGGACGCCAGACGGACACCAAGGGCAACGACTACGTGGCGTTCACCAACGCCTCGACGGAGCATTGCTTGCGAGTGATTCTCCAACGCGAAATAGCCGAATGCGACTGTTTTAACCACGATCTGGATGGATACCCGCGCGGAATTGGTGAAGAGCTTCAAGTGACTGCGAACACCAAGAATCTCGTACTCATAAACTCTCATTTGCTAGTTTAAATGCATTTCGTGGCTGACCTTGGCCATCCCCTCTCGTGACCAATCGAAATAAACCTTCTTCTCTGTCCTACTACAGGAGAAATCACTTTTACGCCTTTTAACTGCCGAGAATTCATGACTTAACAGGTATTACATAACCAGCTAGCGAGGCGCTGCGGTCTGGCTAACGATCAAGTGATGTGCCGCACGTTCCCGGCTTTTGGAAAATGTTGATTTTTCAGTTTCTATTGATGGCACTGGCCATACTCCATCCGTCAACGTCGTGATGGGCTTTAAGTCATTCCCCTCAAGTAGTGCGGTGCAATCCGCCGTACATGAAAGGCAACATTTAGCCCGAAATTGCACATTCGCACATTTTGTTGCCAAGGGGCGAGTACGGAATACGATCCCGTACTGGGCTTCGAGCATTTTTCTACGTATGGTTGTGGGTGAGGTTCAACTTCAACGCCAACCGGTCGAGGTTGAGGTTGAGATTTATGCAACACCCTCGGTGGGGTCGATGTTGAGGTTCTTTTGAAACCAGGAAACCCTGGCTTTTAGCTACGGAATGGTAGCTAATTTCATCGGAATTCATAGGAATTTCATCAACTCTATGGAATGGTACGCTAAGAGTACAGTTTGCTCAAGCTTAACATGCGAGATGGACTTTGTTTCGAGAGCATCGTATTTCTGTTTCTCTGGCAACCATAAGTGCTCCTCTTGGTGAGGCATTAACAATTCGAGACGACAGCATTCAGCCCAACCGACCCATTCGCATGGTTATTCATCGGCGGCGAACGTAAGGCGCTTGCTGACGCACCGCATATGCATACAAGCATGAGAGCGAGTGCAAGCTTAATGGAGGCAACTAATGTCATGCATTGCCGCACTAGCCTGCTAGAGGCGTACAGCGGTAAGCAGACTTCGGGTCCAGGTACTCGGTAGTGCGCTAGGATGCTTTAACTTAGCTTGCATGAAGGTCTCTGGCCTGGATTTGCTGATAATTTTCGACTTATTTGACGTCATGAGCTGCTATCGCAAGGACTTAGCTCGCCTTCAACTTCTCACCTGTGAAGCGTGAAATTTTTTTATGAGAACTGTAGTATTTTTGACTTATTCTAATGCTCTAAGGCGCAGTCCTCTAAACTCCACGGCGTTCTCCGCGTAAACGGCACGGCGTGTTCGTTATAGTGCGCTGCCCTCATCTGCTCTAAGTCCAGCTTTTTGAGCTTTGAAAACAACAATACCTTATTCGAGCCATTTAGCGACAAAAACGATAGCGTGCGTTACAAGAGCCATAAATGCGAACCCACGCACGGATTAAGAGACGGCGCGTTCTCATGACGGTGCGCACCGCCGAGAGGTAGACGCGCATATGTTAGTGTGCGGCGAACAAACAAAGCGAACAATCTTCCACCCATGCAGCCAGCCGGGTGCGTTCCCGGCGCGCTTTCGACCGGAACGATACGCGACTAGGACCGGGCGGCGGGCTCTCGAGTGCGGCTCAAAGCCGTAAGCGACACGTCGCGCAGCGCGATTGCGGTGTCCTTTCCCGGCGCATGCGATTGCGGTCCGCTTTTTTGCCCGCTTTGATGCTCGGAAAGGGATGTGAACAAAGTGCGTCATTCCTACGGCGGCCACGAGACTCACAATCGAGAGCGTTTCCAATCGCATACGTTCAAATCATGAGTGGTTCCGGTCGCGGTTACGTTTTTGTTGTGCGCTACGTTAGTCATGGTCGTGTTACGTAAGCATTTGACGCTTTCCATATTTTGTGGCTCCGTGTTTAGCTCTGTTTTCAGGTCCGCGAGAGAGAATTGGCTGTCCATAACTTCCTCTGCTTTTTTTCTGAATCATCCCATTAATTTGCAGTTGGGCTAAAGTCTTTCGACGCCGTTTTAGTCTTCCACCACTTCAGCGTTTGACGTTGATCTCATGCACCATGAATATGGTTGCGATTGATTTCAGTTGGATGCATACTAACAAAAGAAATCAAATTTTTCTCTAAAATTATGCCCTTCTTTTCATTTGCCAGTCAAGTCGGAAGAAATCCTTAAACGCTAAAACTTCCCGTGGCTTAAGGATTGGCAAACGTGTCTCCGTTATCGTGTCCACTAGCGCATATCGTTAGGATCTTCTAGGCCGCAGTGTTTCACGAAAGTAACAAACAAAGCATACGGTTTTTTTTTGAAGCAACTATCCCGCGTGTATTTTTCTTGACTTTGACTTACGCTTTCATACTCGCGCTCGGAGCACGAAGCCCGATACTTTATGCATGTAATTAGGGGTTGGTGCGGGACCTGAACGCCGCCGACGTTCCTTTGCTCCTAAGTGACATTAGCCAGTATCGTCCTGTTGCATTCACTGTCTTTTACCTTCATGTTGCGTGTAGTTCGAAAGCGATTCTACACTTTGTCGTTTGCAATGTAACGCCGATATTTGACCGACTTAACTGGGCTAATCTTGCCAAAGTTCCCAGTCCCCGTTGGTTACGCAGATGGGTCGACTAAGAGCAAAAGGCTCTTGAAACCTCACTTAGTGTTCCACCGAAAAGCTCATTTGCCATTTGCTCGCTGGCTCGACTCCGTCAAAAGAGGGGCTTATTCAATAAAGCCTCGTTTTCCTCCCGGTAAACAAATTCTCGTGGACAAACTTGACTAACGCGGTAACCGGCGATTCTAAATTTGTATTTACCAATGCCTGAAACTAGGGAGTCACCTTTTTGTGCACATAGCTAAATGTAGCCGGTTGAGAGCGTCTTTCCGTTTCACTACCAACTGACTCTCGCGTCGCATGTTATTACGGTCAATAAAAGCTTCCTCTGGGTCGAATCAAGCGGCTATCTGTTCAGGAAAGTGTCATCAACAAGTGCGTCAACATTCGACAGGAGCACTCTCGACGGCTCCTTGTTTGTCCCAAACTGCGCCAGCACTATCAGCACTTTCTCTTCGCCGACGGAAGACCGATCGAAGGCGACTTTTGAGTGACACCCGCCGCGGACGCATCCGCTTCGTCGACTGATAGCAAGCCGCGTCGCGCCGCAAACGGTCCCCGGTTTCGCGGGAGGCGACAGGTGGCCCGACCGAAGCTTTGTTACTCCACCACCACCGCAGCGGTCGACGCGCCCGGAAAGGGAATGTCTCGCGGAGTGGTTTTGTGAAGCGCACTCGCTGATCGTGTTCTCGTCGTTTGTGCGTGAAAATGGCCATGGATCACAACGCGCCGCCGCTGCGCATCGACAAATCTTTCGTCCACGTGCGCGCCAACCGGTTGAAGCTGCTGCAGATTGTAAGTTGGAAGCTACCTAGCTACTACGCAGAGAGTTGGCGAATTTGGAACACTCCATCAGTGGTACCATACTAGCTAAAAGTAGCGCTTAAGACAAAGAGTACTACCTAATGGGAAATGAATTCTGGAATGCATTCAAACAGCACAAAAACTGTTCACCTTTTGTGCCCTGACTTCTTTGCATACAGTCTAAAGGCATTACATAGACGTATGACTTTGAGGATTCGACTAAGAGCAGAGTAATATTTCTTGCCGAATTTGCCTCTTGTGCGATAGCATTCCTTTCAAAACTTTTGTAAGCTTTTTGGGTAAGACCTCGTAAGGTACGTTTCCGGGTGCGTTAAGAGGCCACTTCTCAACCGGGCTACTTTTTCTTTGATCCGTGTTTACGTTAGCTGCTTAGTCGCTTGCCTGGTTCTGCGAACGCGAATCTTTGAGAAATAATGACCTACGGATCTTCTTGCTGGTTTTTTTGCGAGTTCATTTAGTGTCGTTTAAAACGAACGTGACTGCGTGTGATTGGAATTCGCGCTTGAACAAGCGGGTAAACAATGTGCTTTAATCCGGATCGCATTAGGGTAGACGGAGCAGGAAAGAAAGGCGGTCAGCGGCGGGTCTTTACCTGGTTCGATAGCAGCTTAAACGCTTAGCCTTATTAAAACAAAACGAGTTTATTTTCGACACAACAACGCGGGAAAAAAAACAGGAATACCTAAGCATGCGGATCGTGCTTGGCACGAAGGGTGCAACTATTTCAATCGCTTCAGCCGTCTAAAATCGTTGAGTTTCAGGCCCTTGGAACGTTGACGCTCCTGCTGACGATCACCTGCTTCCCCAATGAGGTGTTCCACTTCTGCACCAGTCGGCTTCACCAGTTCACGCAGCTCTTCAACGCCGTCTGCGTCAACGGGTTCTTTCTCGTGCTCACGTCCCTGCTCGCGACCGCCTACTTGTGCAGCGTTCCGGACGCCTACTACCAGTACAACTTTTTGCTGCTGGTAGGTCTGACAGCGCGCACATTCTTAAACGACTAGAGATCTCATAGCTACCTTGCAGAAGGGTGGCGGCTAGACAACAGATGCCGTGTGAAGCGCAATTTCCGCCCTAGTGCTTCCTCTGGGTGGTTTCCATGCTCGGCACCCAGCACCCACCCGTCGAGGGTATTCCTAGCTGCTCTCTGCCTCAGCCCCGCCTATAGCCTTTCAGATGAGCGTTTTACCCCTGTGCACATTTTCGTACAGGCGTAGTCTACCTATGGTTCCGGCTTCGACGTAGGCACGTACCCATAGTGGCCATAGCTAACGATAGCGAAGTTTTAAGCTAGTGAAAGTAAAGTTTTTGGCAGTTTCTTCCGTTCCTTGTGGAAATTTGGAACGTGTATGCACATCGTTTCGTTTTTTTTTGGCTGTACACGTCCTTTGGCTGTCATCGCGGTGAGAAAGACGGTGTTTCAGGAGAAGTTCTACACGACGCTAGCGGTTCTCATGTACGCTATCGCCGTGTTCATCGTAGTCGGGCAGATCGCACGGGTTCCGTTCGTGTTCTCCTGGATGCTGGACTTGGTAAGTGCAGTCGCATAGTCGTGGTGGTCCAACGATTACGCCCGTCTTCATCTGTCCTTGTTTAGACACTAACCTCAGCCACGTTCGCTGCGTACCTCTTCGATTGCGTTCCGCGCTGGAGGAACGGTGCGGAACCTGTCCGGACGTTGGCCTAGTCGACAACAGTCCTCTTTCCAAGACGCCCATCGGCTGAATCGCTCAAGCACTAGTCATGTGTACAGAGAAAGACTTCTAAGTTATTTCACTTGCCCCTTATTTGGAGAAACTCCATGACCAGAAACTGTGATAACTGTTTGTAGTTCGATTAGAAGACTGGTTTAGTAAATCTTGAATACATGCGTTTCATTTTCTCCGGCCGTCGAGGCTTGGCATGGTGGACAGTGTAGCATAAATAATCAAGGTCGGCTTTACATGTCAAGCCCATTTATTTAGCTTTAAACGTTAAAACTATTCTCTGATATTACCCCGAACAGGTGCATGAATTTTGCGAGAACAAGGCCAGGAACTTTGACTTCGAACACCTTGCAGGCTTTTTTCTAACCTACCGTCAGTCCTTCGATTGTCGAAGATTTAAATATTTACAATTAAAGTTCTCAAAGGCAGTTGTGAATTTGCGTCGCAGAGACAACCGCGAAAGATCGGCTTTAGTAGCACCGATATCTTTAACCTCTTTTGTGGACATGCACGTTACCGTTGTTTCCATATTGTTGTAGCATGATGGCCGCCGAAAGTGCCTTCGCACTTTCGACACCGCATCGTTCCGAAACGTAGCGCTATCGAATGAAAGGTTCTCTTAAAACGGCCTATATTTGTTCTTGCAACCCGCAATTTTGACGGTGCCTCGCATCAGTCGAGTACTCGGAACACGCATGCGGATTTTCAAGAAGCCTTAGTGGATAGCGCTACCGATCGGCCTATTCATCGTACCCATGCTAAACCGTTCTGAGATACACGAAAAAGCTTATTCCTCGCTTTCACTTCGTGAGCATGGTCTTTATCGACCATGAAAGAATGACTACGCAGTAGCTATCACGCTGTTGGTACGGTGCCGGGCCATCGACGTCCCGTTCTCGCCTTTCTCGGGGTCCTTTTGCAGAGGCTTCAACGTGTCCTTCTCCGACGTCTTGTTCTGGTTCGAGTCTTAAGCTCAACCAGTAAACTAACATCGCTTACTCGAAGGCATACCCCTGCTCGAAGAAGCGCTACCGGGGCTGCTGCAGTCCAGCTGGACACTACCTCGCGCCATGGAGCTCGCATTCAGGTTGACGACGTGGATCTTCGATTCGACCGGAGCATCTAAACCTCCAGTATTATCGAGCCGTTGACGTAATTTTGGACGTAATGCTTGCGGCAGAACCGAAACCAAAACTTTAACCTCGGACCCTCAAGCCGAAACTCGCTCCCGCTCAATACGAACCTTTGTCGTCGACGAGCGTCGTAGCGATAGCATTCCTGCGATGCGTATTCGTCGCCTCGAGCACTTGAGCGTGACGTCGAACTTGCAAGCGTACCTACAAAGCACCGGATCATAGTCGCGCTTTGAGCTGATTTGCCCAGCCTGGCGACTTACCTGTTCCACGGGCAGCACGCGTCTCCGCTTCCGCGGCAGCTTCTCTCGCGCTTGTGAATGCGAGTAGAACATGGCGAAGTTGCTGACGATGACCGGCACGGGTAAGGCAATGGTGAGTACGCCCATAACGGCGCAAAGGCTGCCGACCAGTCGGCCCAGATATGTTCGCGGCACCAGGTCGCCGTAGCCGACCTAAGCCAGAATCGCTGTCACAGGGGCACGTTCTGCCAATAGCATTATAACTTTATGCTGAACGGAGCTTTATGATTTTTTACGATTCACGGTTGAAGCTCCGCATTTCATGACGCTAAGCATGGGGGAAGAGGAGCCAGGTCTATTTCGCGATACTGGCAGATAGCCGGATAAGGCTATCAAACATTGTTGTATTCGCGTGAAAGATCTTCGGATAATAGGGAAAATGGCTACCCCGACAACTGGTCCCGTTAAGCCCAATGATTTTTTGGAAAAAAGCCCTACGTTCATTCAGTTCGGGCCGAGGGCAGACAACTTTTGGGCCCGGGACGGCAATTTACCGGCACGTTACCAGCCTGACAGACTGAGGAGGGCGTTGGTTTTCCTGGCACAGCTTCGCCCGCCAACAAGGAACTTCAAGCTGGCGTCACGGGGCTTACCGTGCACATAGTGACGACAGCGTACCACAATCCGACCGGTATCGAATGGAACTGATTCTCGGGATTCACCTCCGTCTTCTCCGCGTAGTAGATCAGCGTAGCGAAGATAACGATGCCGAGGACGAGAAAGAAGGCCTAAATTCGCCACTTTAGTGCACGATGTCCTTCTGCTGCGTTCGCCTACGAGTAGCACGAGCTCCTTCGCCGAAGCCCGAAAAGTGTGTATGAGAATCTGAAGGCCTCGATGGTGCTGCGTGAGCTTGAACAACCGCAGGATGCGGATCATCGAGAGGAACTCGACGAGGTCCTTTGGAGCGTCCTCGCGCAGCATGCGTACCAGTATGAGATCCGTATAGAAGCTGAGTATGGCGACCTAAATCGCCAAGTAAAGACGTGACTTCATTGATTCCTAGCTAGCAGGCTGTTGATTATTGCGGTTACCGAAACGGAAACTGAATCGCGAAATGATTTCAGCCCATAGCCAAAACAGAAAATGAACCTCCCGAAAGCGGAACGAACATTGTGGACGCAAATTCGTGCATTTTGGGATAAAAATTCGATAAAATTCGACGGCATCGTGAACTGAATAAAACTTTCGAAAAAGTCCAGAATTTGGTCATTGGCCAAGCTCTGATGCCCAGAAAGGCCGTAGAAGAGCAGGCAGCGACTTGACGACAATAAAAATGGGCCTCGGAGCTGCCCCGACAAATTCCGAATCCTCACGTACAACCTCGGTGCGGCAGGAATAGGAACGGACCGACTCAACAATTCTCATGGACACCGGCTCGCGCTCCTAATGGATGACCTACACAAGACCAGCTTCGATGTCATTGGTCTCTCCGAAACGCACTGCACAGAGGAAAGCCACCATACCTGGAAGGAATGCGGCAAGCTGTTCGGCGCCGAAATACTACTAGGCCGCCGAGACGACACCGCAAACAAGGGCGGCGTTGGCTTCATCGTGCACCCCCGCCTAAAAGTGCAATCGGTCGCGTTCGTCTCAAGCCGCGTTGCAACTCTGAAGGTGGCGGTGCCTGGGCAGAGAAGACCGCTGAAGATCGTGCAAGTCTACGCTCCGCACTCCGGCTATGATGATGAGACAGTCGAGCAGTTCTACGAGGAACTAACCGAGCAGTTAGCAGACCACGCATGCCGAACACTTGTCGTGGGCGACTTCAACGCTCGCATAGGACGGCAGCAAAACGAGGAAAAGTACGTCGGCATCAACGCGGCCGACGAAAGGAACGCCCGTGGAGAACGGATGGCAGCGTTCGCAGAATCACACCGCCTCCACGTGATGAACACACACTTCGTGAAACCAAAGAGGAAGCGCTGGACGTGGCACTCACCAGGCTTCGACCAGTTCAACGAACTGGACTACGTCCTCTGCGACGACCGTCGAAGCGTCACTAATGTTGAAGTACTCGGCCGATTTGGGTGCGACAGCGACCACCGACCAGTCCGAGCTACGCTCCACTTGGACAAGAAGCGCCTGAAGAAATCGCTAGCGCTCTCATCCCGAAAGCGCGCGAGCGTCTTCGATGAGACAACACTCAAGAGAACAGTCAGAGCGGCAGACTGGACCACAAGCGGCCGAACCAACGAGCGCTACGAACAGCTCACCGCCACACTAACGTCTTGCCTCAAGGCCGCGGAAGTTCCGAAAAAGAAGGAATTCCGATCGCGCCTCAGTGACGAAACGAGGAAGAAGCTCAGCACGCTGACCGCCACCAAACCACTGCCGGAGAACGCGGAAGAATACCGAGCGCTGGCCAGAGAGGTGCGTACACGCGTCAAAGAAGACCACAACGCGTACCGCAACCGGCGTCTGGTCGAGACGGCCGAAGCCCGAAAAAGCCTGAAGAAATGCGCCCGAGAGCTAGCACAAGTTCGGCTACTCACCGCCGCAATGAAGGACGAAAACGGCGTACGCCGGACCGACAGACGCGAAATCGAAAGAATCTGCGGCGACTTCTATACGAAACTGTTCGACTCTAAAGTGCACGTTGCCAGAGAGCCGAAGGCCGCGGACGACGACGGAAACCCGCTACCGCAGTTCACGTGGCAGGAAGTAGAGGCAGCCGTCGGCAGCATGAAGAACGGCAAGGCCCCGGGCCCGGACGGCATCACGATCGAAATGCTGAAAGCAGGCGGACCTCACCTATGGAAGGCGCTTGCCAAATTCTTCNATTTGCCCAGCCTGGCGACTTACCTGTTCCACGGGCAGCACGCGTCTCCGCTTCCGCGGCAGCTTCTCTCGCGCTTGTGAATGCGAGTAGAACATGGCGAAGTTGCTGACGATGACCGGCACGGGTAAGGCAATGGTGAGTACGCCCATAACGGCGCAAAGGCTGCCGACCAGTCGGCCCAGATATGTTCGCGGCACCAGGTCGCCGTAGCCGACCTAAGCCAGAATCGCTGTCACAGGGGCACGTTCTGCCAATAGCATTATAACTTTATGCTGAACGGAGCTTTATGATTTTTTACGATTCACGGTTGAAGCTCCGCATTTCATGACGCTAAGCATGGGGGAAGAGGAGCCAGGTCTATTTCGCGATACTGGCAGATAGCCGGATAAGGCTATCAAACATTGTTGTATTCGCGTGAAAGATCTTCGGATAATAGGGAAAATGGCTACCCCGACAACTGGTCCCGTTAAGCCCAATGATTTTTTGGAAAAAAGCCCTACGTTCATTCAGTTCGGGCCGAGGGCAGACAACTTTTGGGCCCGGGACGGCAATTTACCGGCACGTTACCAGCCTGACAGACTGAGGAGGGCGTTGGTTTTCCTGGCACAGCTTCGCCCGCCAACAAGGAACTTCAAGCTGGCGTCACGGGGCTTACCGTGCACATAGTGACGACAGCGTACCACAATCCGACCGGTATCGAATGGAACTGATTCTCGGGATTCACCTCCGTCTTCTCCGCGTAGTAGATCAGCGTAGCGAAGATAACGATGCCGAGGACGAGAAAGAAGGCCTAAATTCGCCACTTTAGTGCACGATGTCCTTCTGCTGCGTTCGCCTACGAGTAGCACGAGCTCCTTCGCCGAAGCCCGAAAAGTGTGTATGAGAATCTGAAGGCCTCGATGGTGCTGCGTGAGCTTGAACAACCGCAGGATGCGGATCATCGAGAGGAACTCGACGAGGTCCTTTGGAGCGTCCTCGCGCAGCATGCGTACCAGTATGAGATCCGTATAGAAGCTGAGTATGGCGACCTAAATCGCCAAGTAAAGACGTGACTTCATTGATTCCTAGCTAGCAGGCTGTTGATTATTGCGGTTACCGAAACGGAAACTGAATCGCGAAATGATTTCAGCCCATAGCCAAAACAGAAAATGAACCTCCCGAAAGCGGAACGAACATTGTGGACGCAAATTCGTGCATTTTGGGATAAAAATTCGATAAAATTCGACGGCATCGTGAACTGAATAAAACTTTCGAAAAAGTCCAGAATTTGGTCATTGGCCAAGCTCTGATGCCCAGAAAGGCCGTAGAAGAGCAGGCAGCGACTTGACGACAATAAAAATGGGCCTCGGAGCTGCCCCGACAAATTCCGAATCCTCACGTACAACCTCGGTGCGGCAGGAATAGGAACGGACCGACTCAACAATTCTCATGGACACCGGCTCGCGCTCCTAATGGATGACCTACACAAGACCAGCTTCGATGTCATTGGTCTCTCCGAAACGCACTGCACAGAGGAAAGCCACCATACCTGGAAGGAATGCGGCAAGCTGTTCGGCGCCGAAATACTACTAGGCCGCCGAGACGACACCGCAAACAAGGGCGGCGTTGGCTTCATCGTGCACCCCCGCCTAAAAGTGCAATCGGTCGCGTTCGTCTCAAGCCGCGTTGCAACTCTGAAGGTGGCGGTGCCTGGGCAGAGAAGACCGCTGAAGATCGTGCAAGTCTACGCTCCGCACTCCGGCTATGATGATGAGACAGTCGAGCAGTTCTACGAGGAACTAACCGAGCAGTTAGCAGACCACGCATGCCGAACACTTGTCGTGGGCGACTTCAACGCTCGCATAGGACGGCAGCAAAACGAGGAAAAGTACGTCGGCATCAACGCGGCCGACGAAAGGAACGCCCGTGGAGAACGGATGGCAGCGTTCGCAGAATCACACCGCCTCCACGTGATGAACACACACTTCGTGAAACCAAAGAGGAAGCGCTGGACGTGGCACTCACCAGGCTTCGACCAGTTCAACGAACTGGACTACGTCCTCTGCGACGACCGTCGAAGCGTCACTAATGTTGAAGTACTCGGCCGATTTGGGTGCGACAGCGACCACCGACCAGTCCGAGCTACGCTCCACTTGGACAAGAAGCGCCTGAAGAAATCGCTAGCGCTCTCATCCCGAAAGCGCGCGAGCGTCTTCGATGAGACAACACTCAAGAGAACAGTCAGAGCGGCAGACTGGACCACAAGCGGCCGAACCAACGAGCGCTACGAACAGCTCACCGCCACACTAACGTCTTGCCTCAAGGCCGCGGAAGTTCCGAAAAAGAAGGAATTCCGATCGCGCCTCAGTGACGAAACGAGGAAGAAGCTCAGCACGCTGACCGCCACCAAACCACTGCCGGAGAACGCGGAAGAATACCGAGCGCTGGCCAGAGAGGTGCGTACACGCGTCAAAGAAGACCACAACGCGTACCGCAACCGGCGTCTGGTCGAGACGGCCGAAGCCCGAAAAAGCCTGAAGAAATGCGCCCGAGAGCTAGCACAAGTTCGGCTACTCACCGCCGCAATGAAGGACGAAAACGGCGTACGCCGGACCGACAGACGCGAAATCGAAAGAATCTGCGGCGACTTCTATACGAAACTGTTCGACTCTAAAGTGCACGTTGCCAGAGAGCCGAAGGCCGCGGACGACGACGGAAACCCGCTACCGCAGTTCACGTGGCAGGAAGTAGAGGCAGCCGTCGGCAGCATGAAGAACGGCAAGGCCCCGGGCCCGGACGGCATCACGATCGAAATGCTGAAAGCAGGCGGACCTCACCTATGGAAGGCGCTTGCCAAATTCTTCTCGCACTGCCTGAAAACCGGCTCAACACCGGCCCAGTGGAAGGAGTCAAAGACAGTGCTGATCTTCAAGAAAGGAGATCCGGAAGACATTGCTAACTACCGGCCGATCTGCCTCCTGTCGACGGTCTACAAGGTCTTCACGAAGGCAGTCCTTAACCGCCTGACGGCCACGCTAGACGCTGCACAACCACCAGAACAGGCCGGCTTCAGGAGTGGCTACTGCACGCTAGACCACTTGCAGACCATGAACCAACTCCAAGAGAAGGCACGCGAATTCGGGCGACACCTATTCGTGGTCTTCGTCGACTACGAGAAGGCATTCGATAGCGTCGAGATGAACGCGGTGTGGAACGCTCTCGACGAACAAGGCGTAGACCCGCGATATGTACGTCTTCTGGAGGAAGCGAACGACGGTTGCACCACCGACATCACGCTATTCAACGACCCGGTTCGCATCCCCATACGCCGCGGAGTAAGACAAGGCGACACAATTTCTCCCAAGCTGTTCACCGCCGCGCTTGAATCTACCTTCCGGGAGCTCAACTGGGAAGCAGACAGACGAGCGGGTGTGTCGATCGACGGCAAGCGAATCACTCACCTACGATTCGCAGACGATATAGCGCTTATCGGCACCGCGCTCGCAGACGTACAGCGCCGTCTCACGCAGCTCAATGAGCACAGCAAGTCACGTGGGCTTCGCATCAACCGTCGCAAAACGGAGTGGTTTGAATATTTCGAATCAAATCAAACGCTTACGCTCGAAGGAGAAGCCATCAAACGAGTTCGTAAATACGTCTACTTGGGCCAGGAGCTGACCGAAGGCCATACGTTAGACGGAGAGATAACCCGACGACAAAAGGCGGCGTGGCAGTCATACAACACCATCAAGGACGCGATAAAGGGCGTCACAGATGTCAAGCTGAGGGCGAACATGTTCAACACCACCATTCTGCCAGCGTTGCTCTACGGCTGCGAGACGTGGGCGCCAACGAAATCGCAAGAAAATCGCATAGCGGTCACCCAGCGATCCATCGAACGCCGCACTCTCGGAATCTCGATGAGAGAAGAGCAGCGAAACGAAGCAGTTAGAGAACAGTCGCAGTTCGCAGACGCCATAACGGAGGCCAGGAAACGCAAGCTCCGATGGGCCGGCCACGTAGCCCGCATGGCGGACGACAGGTGGGCAGGCAAGACCACCGCATGGAAACCACGCGGAAACCGTCCACGAAACTGGGGCATCCCGACACGATGGAACGAACTGCTGCTGAAAGCCCATGGTCCAAACTGGAGAGAAGTCGCGCAGGACCGATCAAACTATCGTCAACAGTGTGCTCTGCATCTGGAACGAAGCGTGGACCCCCCACAACCCGCGCCAGATTGACAACGGAGCGTCAAAGTATCAAAGTAAAGCCGTAGAAGAATGGTAGTTCTGCAAGGTACTGAGGCTTACCAGGTCGATGATGTTGAGCGGATATTTGAAGAAGTGCAGCTTCGAAGGGCAGAAAATGAAGCGAACGACGATCTCGAAGGTGAACCAAATGTTACACACCATCTCGATCTGAAGCCACGGACCGTACACTCACTTTACACCGGCTGCGTGTCTACCTGATGGAAGACCTTGAAGTGCTCGGTAGCGATCCTTTGCACCGCTATCGAGTTCGTATCGGTGATGTTGTGCGCTTCGATGACCGCCATTCGGAAGCTCGGGAGTGTTTTGATGCAGAACGAGAGGATCGACGTGACGATGAAGCTCACGCTGATGAAGGCGATTAACTGAAAACGTATTCGTTGCTTTGAGGCTGTCTCGGAAGGACAACATCAGAGAGAATGTTACATTGTCCAACCGTAATTTCAGCTCCCACTGTAAAAAATAGGGCTGATACAAATGGTTAAGTTGTAAGCGACACGCGTTGCTTCATTTTACTTCCATTTCGGAAAATTATTTACGCAAAATTATGGATATTTTCGGCGTTTGTTTGTACGCCCCGTTCGCTCATTTTTTCGTCAGCTGCCTCACGCTATCGATCAGTACCTTCGCAAACGGCGACGAATATGGCTCGTCGAAGAGCGCCCAGACGCGTGGCTTCAGCCGCATCCAAAACTTGAGGCGACCTTGCCAATACTCCTCCTCCCAGCCGAACTTCTTCATCATCTGCTGTTCCCGAGCTCGCGGGTCTTCGTCCTCGCGCATCTCGGTGTCTAAGTTGTCCAGCACCGCTAGCGTCTGTTGTGTATCTCTAAAACGATGAATGGATAATAGCGAGTGTTGCAGTCTGAGTGTCGGTTCGAGCCGGGCAGAACGAAACGTGAAGTACTACGCTTCTGGTAACGGAGCGGACCAAGACCGGAACTGACTTGAACCCTTTTCCTAACTTCGCATGTTTTGCTGTTTGATTTTCGCTGGGTTCGCATTTACGCACATCGGTGTCCATCCCAAAAAAGTTCAAAGATTCTGGCTCGTCCTTCCCAATTTCGCAGATAAAAATTCATGAGCTTGCCGTACGTGGACAACAGGGTTGCCAGAACTGAACGGAACGGTTACAACAAGTCATTTCAGAATGTAACGGAACGAGAACGGAAAAATGTTTTAGCGTCAGAGTAGAACGAGGACGGAAAACTTTGGCAGTACGTCCCAGCCTGAGTAACCGGGGTGAGTGCCCTAAATGTTGCCGGTATGACCAAGTCTGTAGTCGGTGTTCGGATTCCGAGACGCATTCAGAAGAGACAATGACACACCTGGATGCGGAGTAGGTCATCCAGCAGCAGGGCTCCACCTGATTCGCGTCTAGGCCCCAGTACTCGAGCTCCTCTTCGAACAGCGGTCCGCACACCGACGTCGGGTAGTGAAGCTTTCCGGTTCGATAGTAGTTGAGGATCTGTAAAAATGAGTCGACAGATGCGTGAAAAAGAACGTGGGAGTAACGGTAGTCGCGACACGCCGTGCCGAGTGGAGATGGTGCGCAGTACCGAGTCATACTCCGTACTGTACCATTTTTCCGCATTGACGGCAGCACGGTACGGAGGTGGTCAGCATGGCACGGAGTACAGTACGGCCCCCATAAAATGCCGCATTTCATGCTGTTCCGTGCTGTACTTGGTGTAAGCGAAATGCCATCTTCGGTCCACCACGTACGCATCTTGGAAATTTGTGGATGATTTCGCAAGTTCCGTTAAGGGAAGCCTCCGAAATCATCCACAAATAAGAATTGTGGATGGTCGGTTTGTGGACGCTAACGCAGTTTAACTACCACGTACGGCGGAACTGAAGGGTCAGTACGGCACGGAGTACGGAACGGTCCATGTCTGCGCCATCTCTACTGCCGCGGACTCTCTTTCCTTCCAATCGTACTTACGCAGCTCAGTGCGTCGCCGGTCTTAAAACAACCCTCTAACCTCATTACTTACCTGCTCGAACACCGCCGGATGCCGGTCGAAGAAGTACTCATTGAGCAGCGGGTCGAAGTTGGCTTGCGCTGGCGTCAGCCGCGACAGCCTCGTGGCGGGGATCTTCTTCAGCGTCGCTTGGTAGGTCTCGTGCCTGATGCCGCCGACGTTCAGCACCACCCGTTCGTCCATCGACGGCACGGGTGCCGCTAAATGTTCAGTGGCATAGTAGTTAATTCTATACGTCAACATGAAGCGGCAAATAGTTTTTCGCTGGCCTGGAGCGCCAAAAACTTAGCAGCCATTTTTAGCCCTGAACTTCGCAAACGTTTTCTTTCTTTTTTTATGACGATTTCTTTTGTCTTAAGCGACGCCTGATGTCGGTCGCGGCATACGTCAAATAATTTAGTCGCCTTCGCGCTTGCAACAGCAATTTCGGGATTTCCCTGGGGAGCCGGAAATTGTTGCGTTCGCTCCGGCAAAGCCTTAATTCTTCGGTGAACGTTTGGGATTTTCCAGCACGTGGGTTCAATGACGCCAACAATGCTTGAATGTTTTGAAGCAAATACTGGGAATTAGCAGTGCCACTTCTCGGTAAAGTTGATGAGACGTACTGTAACGAGCACGGTACGGAGGGGGCCCGTAAGGCAGGTAGTACGGTACAACGCAATGCCATGTTCCATACGGTACAAGACCTTTCCGTGCCGTAGTTGTGTTAAACGGTACCGTTTTTTACTCAGTACAATACGGCCGTGGTTTGTGGAAGAGTCAGTACGGCACGGAGTACGGTACGGGGGGGGGGCAAGCATAGCACGGGGTACGCCACAGGGGGACAGTACAGCAGTACGGTACGGGGGGAAGGGTCTGTACGGCACGGATAACTGTGTGCGGAGAGGGGGAGTCCGCATCATCTCTACTTCTCAGGCCACCAGACTGCTACCCGCATCACGAAACAACAACATGAACACCTGGTCCATTCGAAAGTTTGTGAACGCAATTTCGTGAAATTGGCTTTCGGCACCGCCTTCTTCCAGATTTTCCACATGTCCCACTTCGTCTAAACTGATCACATAACCCTTTGTGAATTCGCAGCGTAATGAGAGAAATGTCCCAGTTATTAAAAAGTCAAGTATCGCATATTTCCGAGCGAAGACCCTTTATTACACATCGCGTTCGAACACCATTCCCTCGTGCCCAGCATTTCATATCCCTGACGCTAAGTGGGGGCAGGGGGGCTTGACACTTAGGCTTGGACTGTTCTCAAGGCAAGGCTTTACGCATGCCACAGCTCGCTAGTGTTAGAAAGACTGATTTAAGAGAGTGCCGAATACAGCGATGGACATAGTTAAACTTCAGCCTAATCCTGGTAGTAGCCGTCTCTTGAAAGGCTTAGGCCTTCCGCAGAAGGAGAACCAAGACCACTATGATTCAACGGTACAGTGCCTTTAAAAGATAAAGCCGGTCTCTCGAAACAACAGTCCCCAAAAAAGGCGTCCGAACTGAGGTGTATGTACAAAAGCAAGCGTAAATTTCCATTAGGATTTTGGTTGTTGTTCTCTTCCGACCAACACGGCAAATAAGCATATTATGACGAAGAGAAGCCACCTTTTTCTTTAACTCGGAAATCGCACTTACGCGTGCACTCAACGGCAAATACCCATAAGTGCAAAACCTTTCGTCACTTCTCACAAAAGGCACTCTCCGGGCCTCTTCGAGGATGAGCCGGAGTGAGTGGGGCACTTAAGGACGTCCTGCAGCGCGGCAGTAAATGCAATTGCGGCGCCGAACCGCCGCCGGCGCCAGACTCGTTCCGGTAAAATGGTGCATTGCTTTTTTGACCAGGCCGAAAATGAAACGACTCCGTTCAGAGGTAATTTACGCCGCCTTCTACGCTTCTCGGTTTCCCACCGCAGCTGAACGGGAAGCAACGACGGGAAACCACTTGGCGGGGATAAAGCGGTAAAACCCGGCTCGAAGTGGCCACTTTGCGGTACCGCCACCGTCACGGATGATGGTGGCGGCGGCGGCGTGGTGGCTAATGGAGTGCGGAAACGTTCGCTCCGCCAGTTTTAGGGTTTAGCGGGGAATTAAGCTCGATTTAATGGGCGCAAAGCGCGGTTCCTTCCGGTCCGATTGACCGCCGCCGCTTGGCGGAGAAGTGGACCGGAAGCAATGGAAGCGACAAAAAGAGCAAAGTGCGAAAATCGAGAAAAACGTAGCTTTGAAAGGTGCCTGAATGCTGAAAACTCAAAAGAATATCTGGGGATCAGAAGACGTTTAGATAGCCAGAAAATTGCATCCTTGCGTTTCCCTATGCATCATAGCCCTACAGCATGAATCGAAGCTTGCTGCATGCACGATAACTCTACCAGATTTCAGTCCTTCGTAGGCTATGAAAGGCGACGTCCTCGTGTTGTCCCCATGGCACGTTTGTACGGATGATAAAGTGCCCGGTGGGCGATTAGCGATTGGAAATGCATGGCGCTACCTGTGTCTGACAAAGCACCAAAACCAAATGGCTCATCCGGATATTGCTGGAATGCTGTGGGGACCTGTATCTACGGTGCGCCCTCCTACGAAGCACGGTTTAAGTTGATAAAAAGCTTATTGGCTCATTGGCACAAAAGCCAGTGGAGAAGCGACGGATCACTAATTTTCACTGTGATGCACCACTACAGAAAGTTGAAATGTAACATCGCACTGACATCCACCTCGCGTGCGGTACGTCGTGCCCTAATTTGCAAAACACCGTGCCGTTTACACTAAAACGGCACGGTGTGGAACGGTATAAAAGACGGCATCTTATGACGCCGTGCGGTGGTGACCCGTCACTTGCTGTGATGCCGTGCAGTCATGAAGAAACGTCACGTTTACCAGCTCAGTACACCACGCGCCATCCGTGGACGTAGTCAGAAGGCACATTCTTCGAAGTTCGAAAAAGGGCGACCCGACTGCAAAAGTCAGTTTCCGTTTGTCCATTCCGTCAACTTCTCAGAAAACTGAGTATTATGGCGTCCGCCTTCATTCGGAAAATGTTCGGGCACGACGATGCTTACTTGGACTTCTGCTCCGGCGCATAGAGCGGTTTCCGAAGCTATCCCGTCGAAGGTCGAGGTTCGCGCGGATAGGATTCAACAGCATTTCGCACGCAGTTAAGAGACTGAAGTCCAGCTATTCTTCAAGGCATTCGGCGAATAAATGGCTAACTCTTCAGCGCCCGCCAGGATTGAATAAGTCTCATTCGCACACAGCGAAATGATGTCGGCGACGGCGGGGACATGCGGGAGGTTTGACAAGACGAATTGTTTTGGACCGCGGGTATTCGCATCGCACGTCAATCATATCTCGCGTGCGGCCGCAGCGTCGGGCGACATTTTGATTCGAACCCGCAAATAGCCGTGCCCAAAATGACAGCAGAGGAGCGTTATTTAAGGTTGGCAGTGACTCATTGTTAGCGGAATAGTCATGTTTGGCTTGCGTTATAACGCGACGTACAACTCGACTTTGAGGCCTAGGCTCATGTTGGCTACGCGCCAAAGCCATATCCACCGTGGTAGAACAAAAGCCGTATTCAAGGCCGTAGGCGGTTTCGTACTAGCGGAGTAGTTATGTTCAGCGCGCGTTCTAACGGTACCTAGTGTGAACTTCGTAGCGTATTCATCAAACCTATCCTTTCCGCCCATAGCCATCCCGAGCGCACTTTACATCGTCTGCGATCTTAGACATCCACAAAGCGGAGCAAAATACTTTCAGACATGCGTGATTCGCATCATTTGCCTAAGCTAAGCCTAGAAAAACAGATAAAGACCACTATCAGGTAGCACCTCGCGACAAAAATGATGAGAATGCTGGCAAAGGACAGTGACTTTAGATTCCCACAGGTCCAATTAATATTCGGATGGAGCCCCCCCCCCCCACCCGCCCCGACTACGGTCCTGGAACTCGTAGTTTACTTTTCGACTCGTAGCGATGGTGAGAGTAGGTATACGCCTTGCATGGACTGCTAAGCATCCAACACTTACTCCTCCTCAAACGAACCCCGTTCATGGCCATATTTGCACGCAGTAATGTTATGTAAAACGAGAGAGAGAAGATGAAACAAGGCACTCAGCTCTCTTAATGTTCGAGGCACCCCATACAGGCACTGACTCTGAAGTCCCGCAGTCCAAAGATCCGAACACTGGTTTGATGTCCGCCAAGGATTCTTACCTCTTTTCCCCGACATACGCCATATCGGCAGCAGGGAAATGGGACTCAGCAGTGAAGTGTTAATCCGGGGTCTGGAGAAGCGACCCGGCGAAGCCATCGCCAACTAGCAGCACCGTGGAATAAGAAACTAATGAAAGACGGACTTCATTGAATCCACATTCGCTGTGCTCATTCACGCTTGGATCATTCGCTTCCTGATGAAAGTACATCCATCCCCATGAGCATTTTGCGCGTTTATGTGTTTGCTCACGCCAAACAATGGAGCAATAGTTTATTCGTACTTGTCGATGGACTCTTGAGAAGCTAGGGAACGGAGCTATGAGCCATATAAAGTGTATACGCCGCTGCTGAAAAGCGCGTCAGGAGCACTAACCGAACTTGTTTAGGTTATCATCACCGGAACGGCTCTTACAAAGACTCCGTATTTGGTTGTTCTCCGCGAGGGCATTTTCACAATACCGCCTGCCTGGCGGACTGCGATTTTCGCTAATTTTGGCCGGAGGCCATTCTCATTCGTTTTGCGATGGCAATCCGTAAACACCTTATGCTCTTAGCTAGTATTCTTGTACTCTGGTAAGATTTACAATGCGTTCAAAAGTGAACTTACTCTTCTCCGGGTCCGGCAGCATCTCGCTGCGGCGTCGAGAGTTCCGCCTGGAGCAGGTCCCGCTCGGAAGCATCCTCGCATGGACAGTGTACGCGCGCTTAATCGGCATTTTGTACGTCTCAGTCGACTGTCGCGAGCCGCCGACATTCAGCGACGGAATAAGGACAGTGAAGAAAGACACGTCGCAAAAACACGGTGGTGTACACGAAAGCTGCCAATACTTTTCGGGGTCGCTAGGGGCCGGCCCAGGGCGTCAATGCGAACGCGATTAGTAGCGACGGCGCCACGGAACGTTCCATTCGCGGCGCGACGGCGCTTGAAAGGCCGACGTTCCCACGAGAGACGGCGGGACAAATAAGCCCTTTATTATCTCGAAACCCTTTGTCCTCTTAATTCGAAGGAGGGGAAACTCCTGCAAATAGATGGCCGACTTGAGGAGGCTTTTCAGAGTGAAAGTGCGCGGAAGAAGTGCAAGCTCGACCACTCCCACAGTATAGTTTGGAATTGATCCTTCCTGGGCGAATTAACGAATCTATGGACCTCCGGATGTTGAGAACGGCTCTATCAATCAGTTTCATTCGGGGTAGTCTTTAGAAGGGACATTTACCTAGGTACATTAATGTTGGCGTTACTCAACAAGGGGTCTTGCAAGCACTGAACGCTGCGGTCATCACGTCCTAGGATGTAAACGCAAAGTCTTTTGGTTCGAACTGACTTGAACAAAAGGCGAAACCAGAGGTAGGACACCTACCCGGTAAAGAAATTTCGGTCGTGCTAAAAATGACCTTCGCCCCGTTTGTATAAGAGGATACTGACCCAAAAATACAACCGTTTGCTTGCATCCAGTACCTTCGGAGATTTTCAGCTTGCAACTCTACTACCGGAACAAATTTCAACGTTACCTTTGCACAGATCGACAATTACCTATGCCCGAACTGGGAGGATAACCAAACGACGCTAGCTTGCTACTTCTGTTTACTTTCCATTACGCGACGAATAATTTGGCACGAGGGTCACCCTACGAACTTGTTCTTTTTGGAGCATGCTACGCACGAACTTGCAAGCACGCGTGCACTTAGTGGCGGACGCACTGAAGCGTTCGGATATGATCGCCTATCGTTGTCTTCTTCGCGTTTTGCAAAGACGAAACTTTCTGAGGATGGTAATGAGGAAGCATAAAGCTCGCTATGTGTAGGACGGCAGGGCACCCACGTCGCACAAGACAGAGCCTCAGACGCAATCAACCGGTAGAGCAGTAGTTTCTCGATGAAATATAGAGCACAAAGGGGCAAATACCAAGCAACCGGGCTACGTTTCAGCTCACAAATGAACTAGAGCTGTGACGCAAGCAATGCCATGGCGGATGAGCTGTAGGGCTCATCCGTCACGCAAAAAGCGGGCCCACCTCAAGCGGGCTTCCGCCCTACCACCGGTTGCGGTCCGGATGCCTTCAGGCTGTTTGCCGATGAGCTTTCATCGTCCTGCCAACGTTGCGTAAGCTGATTGCCGCTCCCCCGGGATTCGTATAGTCTCTTCTCGGCCCTTGGCGAAGCTTGAGTGGAATGGAATTTGCCTGGCAGCCCTCCATTGGCTTTGTTTTTACGCAATCTAACGCGGTTCAGAAAAGAAGGAACCTTTTTAGAGAAGTGTTTCTGCGGTAAAAAATAACTAAAATTTACTGCAACTTTGTGCATTCATACACTGATGCTCATCTGCGTTTTAGGAAGATGCAGAATTTTGCTGCGCTTAGCTTGTGCTAAGGCATTTGCGCTACGCTGGGCGGTGGCGAGGGTAAGACTACGGTTACCCCCCCCCCCCTGTACAAACCTACAGGGGGGCGGGTAACCGTAGTACAGCCGTGGCGAGGAACGTAAGCACATGCAGCTCACGAAACGAATACGGTAATAGGTCATGCAATCGAGGTATCGCGAAATTAGGTATGCTAGCCAAAAAATTAAAGCTGAAGACACGAAGAACATGGGTCGAGGCTTGCCACGGTTAACGTCACACAAAAGTGTGCAGTAGGAGCTGCACGCGGATGCAACAGATTTTCAGAATGCCTCGGGATAAACGACTTTTGGCTGCTGCGGCTGCCGCTCCTTCAAGAGTATACTAAAAACTCGTGGCAACCCTTATGGAATGGCTTAGCTCCAGGCTTTGACGGCCATAGATTTGCTAGCTATTGGTGCTAAAGTAGAAAGGTTCCGTTGCAGGCACGACTCCGCCAACGAAGTGGATTCGAACACCCTTTAATGCCAAATGCGTTGATCCAGAAGAATCTGAGCTTGGGACCATTGGACGACACAAAAAACGTAGCTGACACCAGAGTTTAAAAGTTTTGTAGGGATGCGATTAGCCAGGTCTGCACCGTGAACCTTTAGCGGCGACGAGGAAGTTCAGTGGAGCATTATGATGCGATATATGCGTTCCTGACACCTTGGCGTCTACCCGCTGGCTGCGAGGGGGGTGCTTGTCGCATTCGACGACAAGGTCAACGCAGCCTTCGCAGGGGGACAGCATGTGCCCTTAACGACTCCCCGGAGACATATGCCGCTATGTGGACACTAACGCAGGCTTAAAACGCGATGAAGCGCGTAAACATTGGACGCCACCGGCGGTGAAAAACACAGCGATATGGCAGCGATAAACGCTGCCCAAAAACTACTTGGAATCACAACGACACAGCAAGTGCATGGCGCCAGATGGGTGGGCCATATGGAAGGATAAAAAAAATAACAAAGCATGAATTGGGGGTAAAAACTTCGTGAAAGGCTGACATCGAATAGTCTTTGAAGGGTCGAAGATAATGCAGTCGGTCAAAAGCAAGCAGGAGAAAAAAGTCTGACATGTCCCTGGCAGCAAGTCGTGGATGCCTAGGTCATGCCGCGAATCTAGCGGCATAGAACCTGCACTTTCTCTGCAATGAAGCTTCCGGCAGTGATCTGGGTTCTGGAACTAATGCGGTAATCGGCTCAAGCCGACTACCCGTTATCGTCGTCAAATGTTAAGTCCGCTCATTACACATTCGTAATGGTAAACGACTGAAGCTGTTGTGGGTAATGTCAGACGGACCGTCGTAGCTGGGCCTGCCCGGTAACAGAAAAACTTTCAACCGATATTCAGAGAATTTTACTGGTACAAAGAGTAGGAAGTCAGAGAAAATCTCATCAAGTCTCAGGCTCGTCATGCGAATTCGCATATGCGAAGGCAGAGAAGCGCGAGAGCATATCGCTGGGCATAACTTGATGTGGTAGCAGCGTTCAAGGTGAAGGTAATGCTTCAGAGCCGCGGTTGCCCAGCGGCTCAGCCAACAAAATGTAATTTGCGACGGTGTGTCGTATAAGTCAATTAAAAGCTGGAGTATGTTAGCAGCACTTAGCTAACCACCGCGTCCCTAAAAGCCGAAAGCGGCGAGTGGTACTCGGGCAAAGTTCAAAGTCGCACGTAGGCTGAAGGATTCCAAACTTCAGCGTAATCCACATTAGCGAGAAATTAGCGGGACATCGAAGTTCCTCCTTGCGTGTCTAGCAGACACTAACATAGCAGGCGCAGACGCCCGCGACCTCCATAACGACCTCTTCGAAAGTTTCGGTAAGTCGTCAAAGGCGAACAACGGAGCATGCAAGTGCTTGGATGCCTTAAGTAAATTCCGTTTCACGTAGAGAACGGACTATCTTATTTCCCGATTTTCTTGTTCGCCGGGATAGTACACGTGGTGAAATATTGAAATCGAATTTCCGAGCTTACTAAAAACCGGCTACAAATCCCTCCGTCGCTGACGAACTAGCAGTAAATAAGAATTCGCCGCGAATGGAGAACTCGAATGCCATCCGTTGTGCGGGTGGCAGCCAGTCAAACAAGACCACTTTAATCCTTTTCAACATGAAATATTGCTGTGCCTTTGAGACGCCGCTAACCAAAAAAAAACAATGCCAACGAAACGATATCAAAGCTGAAGCATAGTATAGAAGTCTTTAGAGAGGAAAACAAATATACAAAGCGTTATACGGTTGAGGTAACCATCTATCCTTCTGTTTCGAACATAGCACGCATTTCGTTTGTACCAACAATGCACGATATTTAAGGCTCCGTTTTATGACTCCGTACTCATCGCCGTTGAGACCACTGGACGCTGGACCTTTGTAGATATTTTCCCTGCCAAACATGCAGCAGGCAGAAGCGCGTTTGTCCAAGTCCGCTTACGAACTCTGTCAACGTTTGTAAGGCAAAATGTTAGCATATGCGAAACTGAGTTCTCGAGTGGAAAAGAGCTTTACGAAAGTGCTCAACGTACCAGCTTCTTAGATTCGTCCTCAGTTTCCGTGAGTAAACAGACAGTGCTAAGCGCTTTTCTATCTGCTCAAGGGTTTCCACCGCTAGCAAGCGTTCGTTTGGATAAACATTTCGTGGCGCAGCGGCAGCGCACGTGGTGCGTGAACCGAGCGACCCGGGTTCGACGCCCGGCGGGCGGCGAAGAGAGTCATCTGTCCATTAGGCCGCGATTTTTGGACAGAGTTACGTTCTTCGCAGAGCACGCGTCGTCCATGTCTCGTTTGTCGTTCGCCACCATAATGGCGGAGGTCATCCAAAACGTGGATGTCACTTTTTGCTCACCATTGGGTTGCACAAAGCACAGACGCGTGTATGTCGAATGCTAACAAAGACTGCACATTGGCTGAAAATTTGTTTTGCAACCGCATTTGGGCTATTACAACATGTGTGAAGTGGAAGTATGTTTCACGGCAACTTTGCTACACCGCTAGCTGGGAACGAAAAAAGTTTGTGTGTGAATGGAAAGCGTTTGTCTCATCTTAGACTCTCGACGGGCGTGGTCCAACTAGTAGCGCCGATAAGACGAGGAAGTTCGGACAAGCAATAGAAGCGTACGTACTCCGACCTCACGACAGAGCTGAAAACGGCGCGAACGCATTTCGTGCGTGATTAGGTATTAGAAAGTGTGTACCTCACGCCCAGTAGCGCTGGCGAACCGATAAGACATACGCTGTCACTGATCCATGTGTATTGGGTTGCAATGAACGAATGAAGTGTGAAGTTGCGAGACACTGCCGAAAGAAAGACGCCCACATGGCAGGCCGCGAGTAGTACGTGAGCACAAAGAGTGACGAGCGTGCTTACTAAATGCGGGCGTAAACCGACAAGACCTCGTTATGTGAATTACTTAGCAGCCGGATGTCGTTGCGAAGCGATGCATTTGCTTGGTACTGATTGAAGGATCCAGGTTTGGGCAATAATATTTTGCGCACTTTTACGACGACTATCAGGTCCAGTAGGAGGCTGATTGTCGTTGCGATGACGATAGCTATCGCGCTGACTGCAGAGCTCACCTATAAAACCATGTCAACGTCCGAATCCTGATAACAGAGGGGAAAGAGCTTAGGCGCACTGTTCTAGAGCTTAGGCCCACTATTTCTAAAGCTTAAGCCCACTATTCTTGAGGTTAGGCTCATTTTTCTCGATCGTAGGACCACTGCTTAGGCTGAGGCTGAGGGCTGTTTGGCTTTGGGCTAGGAAGNTGCACGGCAAAAACTACTTGGAATCACGGCGACAGAGCAAGTGCATGACGCCAGATGGATGGGACATATGGATAAACGAAAAACAACAAAGCTTGAATTGCGGGTAAAAACTTCGTGGAAGGCTGACATCGAACTGTCTTTGAAGGGTCGAACATAATGCAGTGGGTCAAAAGCCTAGCAGAATAATAGTGGTATACAGGGTAGGTAGTCGAGAAAAGTCTCATCAATTCTCAGGTTCGTCATCCGAATTCGCATATGCGAATGCAGAGAAACGCGGAGCATATCGCTGGGCATAACTCGACGTGGTAGCAGCGTTCAAAATGAAGGTAATGATTCAGAGCCGTGGTTGTACAGGAGCTCAGCAAACCAAATGTAATTTGCGACGGTGTCGTATAAGTCTGTTAGTGGCAATTCGCTAACGCACAGCGTCCCTAAAAGCGGCAAGTGGCACTCGGACAAAGTTCAAAGTCGCACGTCGTTCTGATTCCAAACTTCGTCGTAATCCACAGCGACGAGGAATTAGCGGGACGTCGAAGTTCCTCCTTGCGTGCCTAGCAAGCACTAACATTTCAGGCGAAGACAGCACCGAACTCCATAATGACCTCTTCGGGCTTTTCGGTAACTCGTCAAAGACTAGCGGAGCTTGTAAGTGCTTGGGAACGAATACGATAATGTCTCAGTAAAGTTTATTTTTCGCGTTTCTCGGATTTTAACCAAATAAAACCCGAAATGGAAGAAGAAAAAAACTCTGATTCCCAATGTAGTCTCGATTGTCACTTAGAGATGAGCTTGTCGGCTAAGATAGTACACGCGGCGAAATATCGAAACCGATTTTCCGAACTTGCGTAAAAATCGACCATAAATGCCGTCATCTTTGGTGAACTAATAAGAAACAACATTCGCAGCGAATGGAGAACTCGAATGTCATTCGTTGTGCGGGTGGCAGCCAGTCAAACAAGACCGCTTTAATCCTTTTCAACATGAAATATTGCTGTGCCTTTTGAGACGCCGCTAACCAAAAAAATAGTCCTCCCAAACGATGTCAAAGATGAAGGAAATTTTGGTAGCCTTTTGAAAGAAAAACAAATATAAAGAGTTGTCCGGTTTACGTAACCACTTATTTTTACGTAACCGTAACGAAACAGTTACGGTTTACGTAACTGTTTCCACCAAAACACACATTTAGTTTTAGTTTTTGACGGCAGTCCACGATACCCGTATGAAGTCGTTAAGGCTCCGCATTATGGCTCCGTATACGTTACCCTCGAGGCAACTAGACCCAGGACATTTGTAGATATTTTCCCTGCCAAACATACGCCAGGCAGGAGCACGTTCGTCAACGTCCACTTACGGATTCTGTCACGTTTGTAAGGCTAAAATGTTGCCATATGCAAAACTGATTTCTCGAATGGAAAAGAGCTTTACGAATGAGCTCTACGTAGCAGGTTCGTCGTCAGTTTCCTTGAGTAAACAGAAAGTGCTAAGTGCCTTCTCAGCCGCTCCAAACTTTCTAGCGCTAGCAAGCGTTCCTTTGGATAAACATTTCGTGGCGCAGCGGCAGCGCACGAGAAGCGTGAACCGAGCGACCCGGGTTCGATGCCCGGCGGCGAAGAGAGTCATCTGTCCATTAGGCCGCGATTTTTGGACAGAGTTACGTTCTTCGCAGAGCACCCGTCGTCCATGTCTCGTTTGTCGTTCGCCACCATAATGGCGGAGGTCATCCAAAACGTGGATGTCACTTTTTGCTGCCCACTGGGATGCATAAAGCACGTACATGTGCCTGTCGAATGCTAACAGTGACTGCTCGTTGGCTTAAGATTTGTTTTGCAAGCTCATTTGTGATATTACAACATGTGAAGTGGAAGTGTGTTTCATGGCAACTTTGCTACACCGCAAGTTGGGGGGGGGGGAAGGGAAAAAGCATATGTGAATGGAAAGCGTTTGTCTCATCTTAGACTCTCGACGGGCGTGGCCCAACTAGTTGCGCCGATAAGACGCGGAAGTTCGGACAAGCGATAGAAGCGTACGTACTCCGACCTCACGACAGAGCTGAAAACGGCGCGAATGCAATTCGTTTTTTTGTACATTTTACGATTTATAGTTATGCGTCATTATGAGAAAGTGCCTACCTCACGGCCAATAGCGTTGGCGAACCGATAAGGCAGACGCTGTCACTGATCCACGTGTACTGGGTTGCAATGAACGAATGAAGTGTGAAGTTGCGAGACACTGCCGAAAGAAAGACGCCCACATGGCAGGTCGCGAGTAGTACGTGAGCACAAAGAGTGACGAGCGTGCTTACTAAATGCGGGTGCAAACCGACATGACTTAGTTATGCGAACTACTTAGCAGCCGGATGTCGTTGCGAAGCGATGCATTTACTTGGTACGGACTGAAGGCTTCTTTTTTGGGCAGTAAGTACTTCCGCACTTTCACGACAACTGTCAGATCCAGTAGGAGGCTGACTGTCGTCGCGATGACGATAGCTATCGCGCTAACTGCAGAGCTCAGCTGGAAAACTATGTCAACGCCATATAATTGCATTTTAATTAGATGCGATCGTATATACCTACTAGTGTTTGGAGGGGTTAGGTCCGTAGGAAAACGTGTGTCTCTCCCGTTTGGCCGACACCTTTCTATCGGTAAAACTTAAATCCGTGATTTTATTCTGTGAAACAGCTCCCAGTTTTCATTCAATTTAGTCGTAGGCTCATGCTCAGAGCTTAGTCCTACTAACTCTATAGCTTGGTCCCACTGTTTCCAGAGCCTTAGCCCACTATTTCTAGAGCTTAGGCCCACTTTTCTACAGGTTAGACCCACTATTCTAGAGCTTAAGCCCACTTTTATAGAGCTTAGGCCCACTGCTTAGGCTTAGGCTGAGGCCCAGCGCTGCTTGGCTTTGATTCAGGCATAGGTTTAGGAAGTGCCTCTCCGCGATGCGGCGACCTAGTTTATGCCAGGTTTTCACAGATCATTGAAAAATAAAGCATTTTTGTCGGCTAGTTGTCGCTTAATATCACACTTGATGAGTATGTCTGTCGTTGACTAGAACCGATTCGAAACATACCAGCGTGTATTGCCTTGGCATAAACGCAAGGGTGTAGAGCCCGTCGACTGCTTTTACGTAGTGGAAGTCTTTCCCGAAACGAACGGACACCAATGGGACGGGCAGAAGGAGACTGCCGAGCACGGATAAAAACAAGTATTTACCTTGCCACAGCTGAACCCTGTTGTATCTCTCTTAAGGTGAGGGACTCGAGCACATACCTTGTCGTGCTTTAGAGGAAACATGAACACTGTGAAACGATTTGCCGACATCAGCACATGGCCCAGAAACTGACACAGTTCGATGTACGCTTCTCCGACTTGGTCGACATGGCCCAGCCAGCGGTTTCCCTCATACAGCCCAGGGAAGTAGCCGCATTCTCTTAGTCGATTTGTAAGATACATCTTGATTCGACACTTTATGGTCGAATGAAAGAGACTTAATTACCAGGACAACCTGGAGCACGTCGAGCGTCGTTACGACGCAGAACAGGACGTAGAAGCCGGATCGAAACTCCTTGGATCCGATAGCCATGGCATGACCGACGCAGACCAACATGGATACATGGAAAAACGTTCCCGGGATATCGACAACGCTCATCAACGCGTTGATGCCACAAGACATTGAGGGATCGAGGCAGACAACAATGCTCTGTAAAACATACAATTCCAAGGGAAACTGGGAAGGAGCCGCGGTAAGGACATCTACATTACCGCGGCTCATACCAAACGTCTGATGTGCCGTAAAGGGGCACTGACTGGAATGCTACGAATGTTGACAATGTTGGCATGCTTGTGCGTTGGTCTAATGAGCGAGGAATGCGACGACTGCCCACCCAAAAAGCTGACTGTCAAGGAACTGGTTTGACCAAAATGTTTGCGATGATGTTCGCTGTGTGGCGCTATTGAATAAATTAAATTGTTAGTCAAGCGGGGTTTAGAATGCGGGCAAGACTGTGTCTAAAGCACTCTCTCATTGGTGTGATGTATCTTATATCGTAAATCCTGTAATTAGGGCCCCCTTTATTAACCCCCCCCCGCCCCTCTAATTAGGGCCCCTTTGGACCCGTACAAAATAATTGGGGCCCACCCTCTAATTATGGCCCCGGGGGTCCTAATTAGAGCAACAGCCAATAACCCATTTAAAAGGTAAGTTTGACTTGGCAGGAAAACATGTTTTCTCGACATTTTAGAGCATGGGTAACATATTGGGACAGATGTTTGTGACACTAAATTGTTTTATTTTTTATCATCAATGGTGTGAGCCAAAGGGGGACCCTTAGATGTCCACTTGGAGTATATCTCCCAGAAATGATACACCATGAAAGTACTGCCGTTATGCGTTTTAAGGCACGTAGAACACGATAGGACACGCGCAGTTGTTCACCAAAATGTGAACTTTTCACGAATTTTTTAGACGATTTTGGCCGATTTTTGGCAAAATTTCTTCAATTTTCCGCGAAGTGGCAAAATAATTGGGTCCCTACCTCTATTACCGCCCCCTCTAATTATGGCCCCCTTTGGACCGCTACGCCATAATTAGGGCCCAGGGGCCCTAATTACAGGATATACGGTATGAAGGTCTCCTCAACGCTGATCTGGATCACACCTCCCGTGTGTCGGTCCTTGTCGCGCACTTCAGCTTCAAACCCGCGCCTTTCCTCAACATCGTGCAGTCACCCGAATAGGCCAGGTCATCTAGTGGCTGAGCGGCACGTGCCCGTGAAGAGCCGCCGTCCATTACGCTGTTGATCCCAGCGATGATTTATTGTGAGGTGCGGAAGCGCATTAAATGCGATTAGCTTACTTAATACAAATTGATTACGCAATCAATGTGACCAAACTTGAGCCGCTCGTAACATTCCGAGGTCAAAAGCGCTTCCAGTCCACAACTTTTTTCAGCCCTTTGTTCGGCTATCAATAGGCTACTTGATGGCGCACTCTCGCACGGCCGATCCTTCGTGACCTTTCTACCCGTGCGTCCCGCCGATCGCTGATCATTGCGTAGCCATCTGCCGACCTGGCTCGGCGGCCTCCGAGTCAAATCCTATCCGAGCGCATTGTTTGTTTTTGCCCTCCGAGCGTCGGCTAGCACGGAGTGGAAAGGGGCATCCGACGGCCGGCTGGCCGCCATAAGACCCATTCTCGGCTCACTGGGCAGCCTCAAAGCAAGCCACCTCCGGGCGGTGGCCGCTGGCCACATGGCCGTGAAGGGAAGTCGGTCGGGAAGGCACCGGGAAGAGGGAAATGTGCGCAGATAGCTAGCGCGGGAAGAAATAGTGCTTTCTCAGGGAAGACAGTTGTATGAGAGCCACATGCCGGGACTCCTCAGGCTCCGAGAGCCGACGAGAGCCAGCGCCTCGAGTCGCAATGACGGAGGGTCGCTCTCGTTCACGTGAGAGAGCACTCTCTTCTCGGCTCTCCATTGCCGCGATTGTTCCATCCAACGTTTTCACTCTGTTTTCGCGGCGACGTCGAAATGCTATCGATTCAAAGTGGGCTTATTTTGGACGGATTAGTCGCTCCGGACGCGGAGGTGATTGCCCCGGGGAGCGGGAAGTCAGGAGGTCATCCCGGAGACTTTATTCTACCAAGTGAGAACCTGCTGAAGGTCGCGTGCGCATTAACGTGACCAAAATTGCGTCCGCGCAACTGATGTTTGTTGTTTGTTTATCGTGCCTGATGCGCTGTGTTTGCTGTCCAAGTTCAAGTTGAATACGTGTACACAAAAATGCCCTACGCTATTTTTGCTATCTGCGCAAATGATAGTGCACAATAGTGGCTCAAAAATACATTTCCGTAGCTTCTGACCGGAAGGTCAGTTTTTATTTGGATAATGTTTATGCCATTTTTGGAAGCCTTGTTCGCAAGTGATTTTCTTGGCTTGAGTAGGTAAACGAGATTTTCACGTGGTCCTGTCCCATATTTCCGGCGACCTCAAGCGTTCTTTCATAATGCTGCGCACATTGCGAAAGCCAACGCACGGGCTTAGGGAGGTGCTAGGTGCATGTGCGCGGGTCAAAATGCTTGCATATTCCGAAGCCCCTTGTTTTTCCAACAGATGCCTTCTACTAGCGTCCCTTTGTGTACCCAGAATTATATGTAGTGGGTAACTGAGTAAGCAGTTTCTAAGAAAATTGCGAAATGTGCCGTCAGAAAACCGTAAAAAAAGTGTTGTTGGCCGTTGTGTTTGTTCTCCAGTATTTGTTTCTTGTTTCCGACTACACTGAGCTGCACAAACAACGATCAAATTCGCGAATTCGCAACACCCGTAGTATGCGTTTCCTCCCTTTCGGCTGCAGCGCAGCCTCCAGTCAGCCATTGTCTGGTCCACTTTTTCCCTTGCTGCATTCCGCATTTCGCAATCCACGTTGACGCATTCCCCGTTCGCGATGCCCTTCGTCCGTTAGTGAGTTTCGTTGACAGCTGCGGTTTTTTTTCCGTTTGCTTTTCTCTCTCCCGCAGTCTGTCTGCTCGCGATAATAATCGAGAGCCGATTGCACACTCGCCGATTGCGCAGCAGACGCTGCGTCTGCGCCGACCTCTTTTCACACGCCATTTAGTCAGGATAATCAATTGCGTTTTGATTGCGCGCACGTAGGCACGATTCTCTCGAACAAGAAGCGCAATCATTGCGCATTGGAAGCGTCTAGGCTTCACGTCAGAATGCAACGTCGAACCAAAAAAACGCAGCTAGAAGGTGGGACTGATTGCGCAATTCATTCACAACACGTTTCGCGTCACTTATTTGTCCATTTGCAACTTGGGCATTTGGTCATTTATTGAGACGCATTTGGAACTCGCAAGTGCGCACGTGATCCACTTCACCCGAGTGGGCGTCCGGCAGTTCTTTGTGTGGGCATAGGGTGCATTCGTTTTCAGAGACGTTATTCAACTTTTTGGGCAATTCGGGAGCGCGCATTGCCTGCGCCGAATAACGTCCACATTGATACCTTTGTCGTTCAGATGTTGACACTGGCAATGCTACGAACTTTCCAACGTCTATAAAGTGCGAATGCGCATTTGGGCGGGTATGTCTAACGCTTGTTTGCGCGGAAATATGGGCTCTTGCCCAAGCTTGCATTCAGTTACATAAAATTTGCAGTTTCGAATGCAAATTGGAGTAGGTTGTCCGGCTAACTGGGCTCGACGATTTACTTTTCTCTCATAATCATTCTTCGATCTTCCTGGCTCTGCTAGGTAAAGCCTTCCGCTCTGGACCCACCTCCCGGCGATAATTACTTGCTACCGGACTTGATGACAACTCCCACGGGGCCAGTTCTTTACTCGTTTCCTGTGTTTGCAATCGTGCTGCAAATGCGTTCATTCCGCAAATAGCCCCAATCGCGTCAGTTATCTCCGTCGACGCAAGTGTGCTTTGGGAAGATGAATGGGGCCGTGATTAATCGCTTCCGTCGGCATGATAGCCGCACCGCTTGACCGAACGTGTTTTTTTTTCATTGGTTGCCATGACGCTTTGAAGAGGCTTCCGCCAGCGGTGGTGGCGGGCCGCTTTTATCTGCGTATTTTGATTTGTGTCCCACTTCAGTCATCACGCATGACGCCAACTTTCCCAGCCTGCAAACATTTCCCGTTTTCCAGATGTTTGTGCAACACTTGAGGAAGTGTCTGCGCTCATTGCCGCCAAGTGTTTGTGGCGGGCATGTCAAGTGCTCGCATAGGATGATCCCGGTCGGAAATGACGAAGGAGGATTTTGCAGAATTCTATCCGAGCGGCTTGTTTACCCCGATCGATATTTGGGGTGGCCACCTGTTTTTCCCCCAGTCCACCAGGTTTTGGGAAGTTCCACTTTTTGGTGGGCCTATTCCAAGTTCCCGTTTTATTCCCGTATGGCCCGTTACGTGTCGGAAGACACCGTCCGGTCGCCAGAGTCCTTTTGGCATTCGTATTCGCTTAGTTATTAATCCGAGAAGGCGCCAGCGTGCTTATCGTCCCCTTATCTGCCTGCGTAACAAGTGCTAAAGACACCAGCTAATCCTGCGATTAACGCATGCGACAGCGCTCTGGAAGGTGACGGAATCGCTTCCACGCCTAGTGCAATTGGCTAATGTATGATATCGTTCACCTAACGACCGCGGCTAGGGAAGATTTGGGTAGTCGCCAAGTAGTTGTGAGCTCAGTCAATCCTTTCCCCTTGCATGCAATCCAGTACTAGCTGCACCAAGGAGTATCATTGGCACCTGTCAGTGTCCTTAATTGCTCCTGTGCATTTTTTTGCGTAGTGATTAATTCCTCCCTCTGATGTCTTGAACGAAAAAACCCGACGCAGTGGCGCCGTTAATGTCTAGCTTGGCGTCATAAAAACGTGCTCTCTTGCAATGTGCGCCGTAGCTTATCAGTCTCCTCCTTGCTACTCGTCTACGCGGACTTTAATCGTGCGCTTTGAAATTTCTTCCATTCGCTCATTCGCAAAATGTCCTTCCAGCAGGAAGAAGAAATGGCCTCCCGCAAGAATCCACACAACGGCTTCTTCGGCACTCCTCCTTCCATCAACTTCTTCTCGGGGATGTCGATGGACGACGAGAACTCGGACCCAATTGCGGACCAGGAGGCTGCGGAGAAGGAGCTCCGGGAGAAGGTGCGCCGCATGACCGTTAGCGAGAATGGCACCAAGAATGGCGCAGGTATGTATGACTGTGAAATACTGTCCCTTGTACTGTAAAACATGGCGAGATGTTACTGTCGAGTGTCAGTGACATGACCACCCTAGTAGTAATGAAGCAACTGTAAATTTATAGGTGGTTTTTAACGGTAAAAACGCATTTGCTTAACGCAATTACAGTAAAGCCTACAGATAGTTACAGACTGCACATTTTATCTTTACTGAGGTATTTACCGTACTGTACAGTTTGCGTGCCTAAACACATGCTCGATCTCTACCGTCATTTTTCCGCACACACGAAACTCTGGTAATCCGCATTAAGAACTAATAACACCCCTAATGCGGCAGCGCGCCATTAAGCTCCTTGATGCCACAAGCGTGACCTTTTCAGCCGAAGCAGAGGAGAACTTCGAGAACGGTGGAAGCTCGGGTCACGTGGTGTCATCGCCGTACGAACTCTCCCATTACCCGATCGAAGTCAACGAGCAGAAGAAGGCCATTCAGCGCCAGATTTCCACAAGGTAAGAGGCTCCTCGAGTTTTCGGTCCCGGAGTTTTCGGTCCCGGAATTTTCGGTCCTCCTTTTTCGGTCCCGGAGTTTTCGGTCCCCGGTTAAAATCTCGAAAAGAGTTTTCGGTCCCAGAAAAATTTTGCTGCTAAGCCGCCAAGTGGTGTTGGATGCGGGCGAGCGTATCCAACATCGCAGCTCGATTGCGTTGAGCGGCCGGAAGGGCGACGTATTTCTCGACAATCGCCTTGATGTTGGCATCGCGGACCATCGTTTTCGGGCGGCGACGCTGGCGAAACGCTTGCATAAGCGAAAAAAAGCGCATGCAAATAGCGCAATTTAGTTCATTTTGGCGCAAAATTGATGTGGGACCGAAAACTCCGGGACCGAAAATTCCGGGACCCAAAACGCTTTTTAAGATTTTAACAGGGGACCGAAAACTCCGGGACCGAAAAAGGAGGACCGAAAACTCCGGGACCGAAAACTCCGGGACCGAAAACTCGGGTTACCAGGTAAGACGACCTAAACAATCTGTTACCTATCCGCGTATGTCTCGCTCCTTGAACTTGTGGCAAGGTTCCGTCAGATGTGACGAATTCCACGAAGTATTTTTTTGTGGCACGGGTATCAGGAGCCATGCGGAACGGTGACTCGGAATCCGGAAATGCTAGTACTCTGGAAAGTCTTTAGACACCCTTTGTATGTCTAAAGAAGCAGGCATGGCTCAGAGTCTGCTCCTCGCTGAAATTTTATTTGCCTCTATTCATCCCCATCATGAGGAGTAGGCATGCATGAATGACGTTGTCTGGAATCCCGAGTTCCCGGTAATTATACCTTTGTTCCCTTCTTTCCGGAACACGTTTAAATGGGTCTGCGCGACAAGTGGGCGTGCTCGGATGGAAGCTAGTTCGGTTTGGAAACCGCTCACTAACCTTTATACCGCTCATCCATAGGTCTCCATTCTTTGGAAGCTAGTGAGTGGAGCAGGGATGGTGCTGCCGGTGCGATGTATTCCGAGCCCATGGTGGGGACTGCGTCGGAGCAAGACAGAAGTGGATGAGGATGTCTCGCTCCTTGACAGGTATAATGACTAAGTCAGCAACTTCCATGAGCTATTACAGGAGAAAGCTAGTAAGAGTCACTGTCGAAATACCTTAGAAGACCCCATGTAACACTGCTTTCCATGAGTAAGATTGCTCCGAGTTCATTCTCTATCTCTGTAGGAGCAAGAGCTCCTTTAGGCTTTTTACCGATGCTTGCTGAATCCCGCTCTTTGTCCCCTAATTTGAGCTACCCTATCGCTTATTTTGCCCTCGCTGCAGGAAGCGTGAAGAGCGTGCTCGGTCGCCGCGAAGGCGGCTCTCTCTTCAGTGAGTTTTGATGTCGTAAACTGTTTGTGTTTGTTTACCAGCGTACGATGTTGACGCCTTTTGCACTTCAAAGTCGTTTACGGAGTTGAATTGGATTCAGTTGGTTAGTTAAGTTCACTCACTAGGTGTTCCGAACCCGTTTGCACAATGAGTACTCTCATTCACTATAGTGGTCGCAGTTGGTATTTGGGTATTGACCCCTTGCTGGACAGGGATCCGTTCTTCGAAAGATGTGTGTATTTGTGTCCACCTGTTCCACATAGTAAATACATTTTGGACACCGAAGCGCTCTAGGTCCCAGTCGATGCGTGAGCAGCCGACTCCACGAGTGGAGTTCAACAATTCGCTATGCGTCTCTCCGGAAACCGAGGAATGCGACGTGATCGAGCGAGAGCTGAGCTCTCCGCAGCACGTGGAGATGCACGCCTTCCGCGACGCCATCGACGTCAACTACCAGCGCATGGCGCTCACCGGCGAGGAGCTCTCCGGTGTAAGTTTTACGGTCAACGCTGCAAAAATGAGCGTGTTATACGGTAAATTTTGTTAGGTGGCAACGTCACTGTCTAGGAGCAAATTCATGTTTCTGCATGTGAAAGCGCTTAGACCGCACGAGACTACTCGCATGCCTGCGCACAGCATGTCAAGCGAGTTTTCCAACATCAGACACACATGCCTACCTAGCATGTGATACCGCTTAGTACGCACAAGTGCACGCATGCATGCTTCATGCATGCTTTTGCGTACGGTAACGCTTGTTACGCATGAAACCACGCAAGCCTGCACACAGCCTAGCATGCGAATTTCCCCACACTCGACATCCTTAGCATCCTACCCCGTTTAGCATGCACAAGCACGGGCGTGCGGCACCGCTTGGTACGCACGGCTGCATGCATGGATGGATGCAACATGGCATGCTGCATGAATTTTACTAAGACTTAAATTATCCCCTGGTTTCCGGTCGATAAGTGTTACTTTTCTTCTACCGTAGTTGATTATCCGAAAAGCTCATTATCACGCCAATTCGCAACTTATGTCAGTCTCGCCCTACCGCACAGTATAGAAAGCTCTATTCAGGTACCACTGGAAGACCTGCAGACGGCAGCGAAGCACTTGATCGAAGCCATGCAGATCCGCATGGAGTACATGGACAAGATCGGGAACACCTTCCCGCCGACCACGAAGAACTTCATCACTAACAACTACCCGAAGAACCTTCCGAAGTACCGGAGGAAGAACACGGAATTATGTAAGAGACTTCCTCTCAGTTGGTCAAGAGCTCTCTAAAGACGTTTGATTTTGCGCTAGCTGACTTGCTCTCGTCTGCCATGGCATCCACATAATGCTCTCTGCAGTAGGTATACTATGTAGGTTTTTATCTTCCGTGTACTTAAATGGGTTCACTGGCACTTTCCATGGAGTTTCTGTCACGGTCTGTCTCTTCCATCACCACCCTTTGTCTTTCGGTCTCTTCTTCACCTCTTCAGTTCGGAACGATTTGCAAATGTATTTTTTTCCGAACAACTAAGAGCATTTTACTCCGAAGATTCACGTTTAGTGATGGTGGCGGAAAAGGAGCGCCGTGAGCAGTACCTGTACGGTACGAAAGGTAACGGGTAGTGTGCAGCGGCTTGCATGCCGTAGTAGCGCGATAGCCTGAACTAACATGTTTGCAAGGCAGTTGCATACAAACATAACGCCTGAATCCTGGGTGCTGAATGCAGTTCATGGTACAGCAGTTCCTAACTACTTACTGACGCAAACCCCCATTTAAAATGATGTCCGTTTTGGTGAAACATGTCTACCGGTAGAACCGAAAAGCCATCTCTGCGAATATGCCAAAAAGTGGAGGTGTCCACTACGATTTCACAGAGGATTGTGCCACGTTCTTCCCACACCCTCTTTCCGCAAGACATACCACGCCACTCCCTCTCCACTGTCCACCTGAGCAGACTTACTCAGTCCACTTTCGGTGGCACCCTCTTTTCTGACGTGCTGACGTCCGCGCACAGAATAACCAAGCGAGTCCTACCTTTTTAGCGTCCCACACATCGTTCCACCCACCGGAGCCGCCCATGGATCACTGGGGCACCAACGATCCGCTGCCGGTGTACGACAAGATCTACAAGCTCGGACGGAGGCGAGGCGTGGTACGTTCGAACGATGCCGTTATCCAAAAAAAACGGTTCACCGCTATGCAGGAGCAAATTCATGCTTCTACTTGCGAAAGCACTTACCTAGCCCATGATTGCACGCATGCCCTTGCACAGCATGCCATGCGAATTTTCCTAGATTCGACATCCTAGGCTACAATACCGTATTTTTTGCATAAGTGCATGCATGCATGCTTCTGCATGCGGTGCTGCATGGTATGCATGCCTGCACCATGCATGCTTTTGCATGCGGTACCACTTGGTACGCCTACATGTAACACTCCTAGCATGCGAGACTGCTTAGTACGCACAAGTGCACGCAAGCTTTGCTTCTGCGTGCGGTACTGCTTGGTACGCATGACTGCATGCACGCATGTACTTAAATTGTGGCGTTGGTAACGATCCTCGATGACCATGGATTTCATTTAGGTTGCCGTGTTGGAAGATAATGGGGAGATCGTTCCCGAGCTGCAGCCGTTCTACGTCACGAAGGAACAGTTTCTCAAGGACTATGAGCGCCTGATCATGATGATCTCCGATGGGCCACTGTATGCTCGACCCATATCCACTTGTCCAACAGCCATGCTTTTAGGAAGAGTTTCTGCTACCGGCGACTGACCTTCCTGCAGACGAAGTTCCAGCTGCACGTGCTCATGAACGAGCTCCGAGAACTTCACGAGCAGAAGAGCGTGCCCCACCGAGACTTCTACAACATCCGCAAGGTGGACACGCACATCCACGCCGCGAGCTCCATGAACCAGAAGCACCTGCTGCGCTTCATCAAGAAGAAGATGAAGACCGAGGCGGACACCGTCGTCCTCCAGGAGGTAAGCCGGTTCGGAGGGTGCGTAAGGTGTAGAGATTGGAAGCCGAAATTACGCGGGCCTAAATACAACTCGGAAACCGAAAAGACATTAAGCATTTCGCTATTCCGGACGTTCCAGAGGCATCGTCAATATAATTTCAGTGAACTGAGCTAGCCTGATTTGAACTGAGCGACGTCCAGTTATGATCAGTTGGATCAAAACCCGGTTAAGTACTTTGAAAACCCTAACTGAACCGACCAGGTCGGTGAAATGAATGAAGTGAACTGAACCCTGAACTGAACCCGGCCTTAAGTTCAGCCAGCTGAGCCAAAACCCGGTTCATCGAAACGTCGGTCGTCGTTAACATTAGGGCTTTTCAGAACAGTCAGAACGTAACGATGAGGGAGTTGTTCCAAGAGCTCGGACTGGATGCCTACGACATGTCGGTGGACATGCTTGACGTGCACGCGGATCGGAACACGTTCCACCGCTTCGACAAGTTCAACTCCAAGTACAACCCGATCGGGCAGAGCCGTCTGCGCGACCTCTTTATCAAGACCGATAACCACGTCGGCGGCAAGTACTTCGCGGAAGTGCTCAAGGTATGTTCTCGTTAGACTTCCGATTTCGATGCCGACGTTGGAGTATTTCGTAAAATCTGACGCCTTCTTTGCGCTGAGACATCTCGCAGCACATAACGGTTTAATTCTGATATCTGATGCAAAATCCGACTTGAGTCCGATCTCGGAGACAATCCCAAGTTTGTTTCCAATATCAGAAAAAAATCGAAAATAGATAGATTGAATGATGCATATTGCCGACTTGGGTCCATTTACTAGACGTTTGTCCGATTCTGGGAGACGTGCGACGATGCTCGCGTTTCACTTCCGATTTCGCTTCCGCTCTTACGCCACAGTTAGTTACCTAGCGCTTTTTAGGAAGTGATCTCGGACCTCGAGGACAGCAAATACCAGCACTCAGAGATGCGTCTTTCGATCTACGGCCGCAAGAAGGACGAGTGGGACAAGCTCGCCAGGTGGGCCATCTCGCACGACGTCTGGTCTACGAACGTTCGCTGGATGGTCCAGATCCCACGACTCTAGTAAGTCACCACGAATAAAAACACGGCCCGTTTGCCACACCGTTGGGTAGATCATCGCCCTGAGCAGCCCTCGGCACCGTCCGTTCTAAGCAACTTTGTTTAGCGACGTGTACAAGGCGAAGAGCATGATCTCGAACTTCGACGAGTTCCTGGACAACCTCTTCACGCCGCTCTTCGAGGCCACCAACGACCCCACGTCGCATCCGGAGCTCTTCCGCTTCCTGGAGCACATCTCCGGCCTGGACTCCGTCGACGACGAGTCGAAGCACGAATACGTTCATGTGAGTTCTTTGGAAGTGGAAGCTGGAAAGAGAGTGTTGCTTCAGTTCGATCGTTCCACGCCCGATCCGGTCGACTACAAGGACCCAGAGAACCCGCCGTACAGCTACTACCTGTTCCACATGTACGCCAACCTGACCGCGCTGAACGCTTTGCGCCGGTAAGCTGCCCTTTTCCCATTACGCTGGAGTATACCTAGACAGCTAAGTGTAGCTTGAATGCTCATGTACGGACAGCTTAGGCCCAACGATGACGAGCTTTTTGTAAAATGCCTGAAAAAAATCGTACGACTGGCCCCTTATGCGAAATGGCATGGAATACCGTTCTGTACCGTACTGGAACTCCGTCCGTGTCATGCTCCAGTCGGTAGCATTACCCTACGGAGCATGTGCCGTACTAAGTAAGCCTAACTGTACGACACTTCGTACCTTGCAGTAATAGTTCGCAGTACGGTGCGGTACTGAGCACGTTACGACCACCGATCATCAAAGCGCTCATCCAAGCACCAGTTGTCATTTGTCCCGTTTGAGCCCACTTTGATGCTTTGTCGTGTCGTCATTTGATGCGACAAACTCTGTTTAGCATGCGCGGCCTGAACACCTTTGCACTGCGTCCGCATTGCGGTGAAGCCGGCCACATCAACCACCTCGTGACCGGCTATCTGACCTCGGAGAGCATCGCGCACGGGCTGCTGCTGCGCAAGGTTCCCGTCCTGCAGTACCTCTTCTACCTGACGCAGACCGGCATCGCCATGTCGCCGCTCAGCAACAACTCGCTCTTCATCTCCTACCACCGAAACCCGCTGCCGGAGTACCTCATGAAGGGGCTCAACGTCTCGCTCTCCACCGACGACCCCCTGCAGTTCCACTTCACTAAGGTACGCCACAGTCAGGAGCTTGTTCCCGAAAGCGGGAGGGGTACTAGTTAAAGAAGTTAGTTCTGAGGAGCGCTCTTCGGAGGATATGATTTGAGACGTAGCTAGGTATGCTAGGAGGAGCACTAGTCCCTGCCTGCACGAGCCATAATATCTCGTTGTCCACCAAAGAACCGCTAGAACGGGGCGCACTAAACGAACCTTTACAGTGGGGCCCTGTGCACACTACGCAGGGTAATATGGCCTTTCAGGAAGCGCTCATGGAGGAGTACAGCATCGCGGCGCAGGTGTGGAAGCTCAGCAGCTGCGACATGTGCGAGCTGGCGAGGAACAGCGTGCTCCAGTCCGGCTTCGAGGACCGCGTCAAGATCCACTGGCTCGGACCGAACTACAAGTAAGTGCGGGCAGGGCCGACTTGTTTGGTTGCTAAAAATCTTGGGAGTACAGACCCACTTTAAAATGAATAACGCAAATTTTCGTCTCTTCTTTTCTTGTAAATGCTGCATTTTATTCCCATGTATTTTGTGCTCCCCGAATTAGCAACCTATAACATCTACATTCATCTTCCCATTTTAGGGAAGAGGGCGTGCTCGGCAACGACGTCTCGCGCACCAACGTGCCGGACATTCGCGTCTCGTTCCGCCACGAAGCACTCGTGGACGAGCTCTGCAATCTGTTTCGCGCGAAGCACCTGAGCGAGGCGCCCTCCTACAGCGCCAACTTTTGACGAACAATAAGCTCCACAAACTTCGGTCACACTGATCTTTCTTTGCTTGTCAATCGGGTGCAGTTCCGCGATGCTTGTCTCTTGAAAGCTTTGTATTTTCCAGTTTCGTAGCATTAACTTGTTTCAGATGTATATGTCCTTGTCCGCAAGCAGAAAAAACTGAAAGCCTGAGAAAATACAAAAGATCAGCCAAAAGCGAAGATAATATTTTAAGGCGATTTTTAGGTAATAAATACGCCCCAACTAAATAGGTCTTTTCTTGTGTTTTCATCTATCATCTAAGGATATCCGAACAAATTTGCACTTTCCGTCTTGTCCCGTTCCTCATCCACAAGCTGTTTCCCCGACCCTGCTGCGAACTGCGGCGTTTCCACGGATATACGGTTAGACATTCATTGTATTTTTGTATTTTGTCCAGCGATATGCTTGCAAGTTTGAACAAAATAAAGTGGAAAGACACAATGGGCGAAGGGGTAGAAGTCTGGAAGACTCGAGTGTGGGAAAGGGCAAGTACTAACGAGGGGAACGCGGGGGACGTGGTGAAACGTAAACGCGACGCGAAGGTACTAAGCTGTGTGTGACCCGCAACAAACACTTCAAGGACGGTTCGTGTGGCTGACTGGAGTTGTGGCGTCCTGCTTGCGCACTGAGGTGGACTTCTTGCGTCGGCCTAAATCGCCGCCAATGTATTCCAGTCACTAAGGTTGACAGCTCGCGTGCGGCACCTCCAGGGTTACAGTGCGCCAAGCTTGACTACGTAGGATGAATCTGCTGTTCTCTTGTTTAGTCCACCACCTTGCGAGGAATTCACACCGACATCAGTCCGTGTGGAAAACCCATGCGGGTGATTTAGGTTTAGTATTTCGAAAACGACGCTGCACCATACCAGATTTAGGATAAGAATGTCCAAGGGCTTTGAGGTCGGGGTTGAAACTAAAAACAACCCTTACTAATCGCATTTTTTGCGCCCAACCGGTACCGATAGAGAAGAGCGGGTCGATGCCGATACTGAGCATAAGCTAGCGTGGCTCTACAGGAGAGACTATTTTGCGTCGTGTCGCGAAGTCTTAAGAATGGAGTGCCGTGAAGTGAGCCGTCACGTTGTGCCGTGATCGCGGCATGCGTTGGGGCCCACGGCACGGCCTATACCTTGGCACTATAAAATGTCCGGTTTCGTGCTGTTCCATGCCACTCTTAGCGGTGTAACGGCACTTCATTCTGGAGAGGGGGGGTGCCCTCAGAACCAAGCTTTATCAGAATACAACGTTACCTCAGAGCATGACTAGAGTGAGGAGAGCGGTGGCGGTTAGTAGGAAAGTGAGTAGGAGCATTGATGTTAGGCAACGACACGCGGCAGGCCGGTCGGGGCCCTGTAGCGAGGCCGGGACGTAGCAGGCTTCGGCGCACTGGTAGCCTGCAAGGCAACAGCGGCAGTGGGTTTCGGGAAGCGGACGAGGGAAGAAGGCAGTGCGGAAAAGTGCTTCGCAAACAGGGAAATCCTCACCTTCCTGCGAACGACGCTTCGAACTGCTCCTTCGCGTCACGACGCTGTGGTACGCTGGGGGCCTCAGGGTCGTCCTTCCGACGTCGGACGACAGGGACGGTTTCCACTTGTGCGCGGGCCTTCCCGTGACTCGGATTCTAAAGCAAACACCACTACCTTGACAGCGCAGATGTGAAACGTACAATTGAAAAATCGCAATCAATTACTTTTGTCGCCTTGATAGGTAGAGAAATCTGACTCCCACAAGAGGAATTCCACCTAGTGAAACCTCCTCTAGGAGAGACCCAAACCCGATGGGATATCAGGCTTGTCTTCAAGAGTTTACATGTTAACGTACAGAGCAGCGACGGACCGGCTGTGCGAGTACTACGTGCTACTCTTCGCATCACTTACGTTTGCGACGGCAAATGCCTGTAGAAGGCCCTGGCATGATTGGTAGGTTCCAGCGGACGCGCCGTCGTGGTCTTGTCGTCGTGCAGCATTCTCTCGATCTTCCTTAGAATATCCCTAAATCTCGCGGCGATAAAGGCCGTCAGTCGCGGCCCGACTCACTTGGAGTTGCCGCCGTACTTCGCGCTGAGGATCTTCATCAGGGCCTCGTCGACGCTCGCCTCCAGTGCAGGGGTCGTTGGCGGCGGAGTTGCGTCCGTCGACGTGTACGCGGGAATGAACTGTTTCCGTCCCGACTGACCCACGTACTCGGGAATGTCGTCCGAGCCGGCGCTCGCCGGTTCTTCCGTAGGGCACGCGGCGACGGAGGAGCCGTACCCTAAAGACCTTGCTTGAATCGACAGCTAGCGCATGGCACGGTAACCTTTTGGAGGAACAAGAGCGATAGGATTTGGGCACGTGTGTCGTCCCGTAAGACCAATGAACCAGTGAGAAATGGGGAGTACTAACTGTCGCATGCGTTTGTTTCGCAAGAGAGTAGGAAGGGGAAACCAAGTCAACGTCAACTTCAGTTCAATTCACCTTTTCAGCGAAGGTAGCAGTTCACTTCAGCAAAGGAACCATGCCGCTTAGTGACCAAAAACTTTGTGAATGAGAAACGTGAATGCTCTGTTCGACCGTACGTTGTTCTAAGCGGTTATCGTTGTCGGAAAGCGAAGTGAAATGGAAGCTTCAGTGAAGCAACCCATTTTTCGCCCGAAGTAGTGAAATGAAGTCGAGTCAACTTTACGTCACTAAATTTCGCAGCACTTCACAACAATGAGTTTCGCAAAGAACTTTACGGAGTTTTGTCATGTTCGGACTTCAATTAAGACCGGGTCTTCAAGTTGACGACACTAAGATTCTTTTTTCCCGTAACACAAAATTAAACCGTTTAAGATGACGCAATAACGTCATTGACTGTGCTTAAACATGTATGTTATGAGTTTATGCAAGGAATCTTTCAAAACTTCTTATGGGATGGTTGTTAGCGGCCTCTTAGATTTAGTGAATTTTCAAAGGTTTGTGAGTAATTTTAGGGCAACTCTTGCCTAATACCCGAACCTAATCTCAAAACAACAGATGTCGAGGGCAAGCCGAACGCAGTGCGCTTTACCTGACGCCTGTATCGCAACGGTATAGCTGTGCGGGCATCGAGTGGTGGTCGCTACGCTTGCTACGGTCGGCGACGTAGTCGTCGTCGACGCCGCTGATGACGTAGTGCCGTTTAGCGCCGCGGGAGGTAGGGTGAGTCCTGGTGGAAGCGGAGTCTTGGCCCACGGGTTCACGAACGGGTACTTCTTCATCTTAGCGTGGTGCGCAACCGTCGCCACAGTTGAAGGTTCTTCCGTCTCCGCAGCTTGGGTGGCCGTCTCGGCTGTGGTCGCTTCTGAAATGCGCAAATCTTGGGACATTCATTTGGACAAAAATATTAAAGTGCCTCGCATTTTACATGTCATTTTAGAGTTCCGATCCGACTCAAAAGCTTATATCGATTCCGATTCCGAGATTCCGACAAGTAACCGACATTAGAAGCCGATTCCGATTCCAAAAGTGCAAGCATATGAAATTGCCTGAACTGCATACGTCGGAACGGATCAGTGGAATCTATTGTCTTACCAGATTCCAATGACCGATATTTGTTGCCGATTCCGATTCCCGTCAGCCTTGATTAAAGCTACTGACCTGCTTCCGTAGCTGCCGCCGCATCGGACTCCGTCGTTGCCTCAGTTTCCGTCGGCTGCGCTGCGCCCTCTTCCGCCGCAGCTGCCTCCGTTGCCGCTTCAGCTGACGCTTCCGTCGGCTCCTCCGTGGCGGCTGGAGTCTCCTCCGCAACAGTGGTCTGCGGAGCAGCAGTGGTTTCCGCAACGGCAGCTGTCGTCGTGGTTTGGCTCTCGTCCGCTTGCGCTGCAGGCGCGGTGGTCACGCTGACTTCGACGGTCTTCTCGGGACTGCCGTTGCTGGAAGAGTCGGGCGCCCCATGGAATTCGACGAGTGGAAATGAGGCGGAGACCTTCGGCTGGTCGGTCGCTTGACCGCTTTGATCGTCCGCGGTGCCGTCACTGCCGAAGATACTAAAAACGCCTGCCTCAAAGCACAGTTCGCTTACAAGTTCCGATTTGTTTTCCGATATCGGAAGCATGATTTACGCAACAGTAGACGTTTCGGTTACTTGGTGCCAAATCGGGTATAAGTTTTCGCTTGCTACACGTTTCCGATCTTTGGCCGATTTTGTTTCCGATGGCAAATGCTGGCTTCCAATTTTTCTTTTGAAAGGGGATGGAGCGTTTCCGGTTTTGGTGTTCTTTCAGAGAACCGATGGGCACAGCTCCGAAACGTGTTGCACAGCATCCGATTTGGTCTCCGATTTCGGAGGCATTTTCGGCGCCGAATAAGCTTGTGCAGATACCCTTAGTTCCCGGGTCGGGTATAAGTTTCAGCTTTTGCGCGTTTCCGATCCTGCCAATGCATCCATAATTTCCGATTCAGACTCTGTCGCCGGAACAAGTTACCCGATTTTGATCCGATATGGGAGTAACCGTATTGCAGCTTGGTACCACATGTCTCTTGCAACGGAAAAAAAGCTCACGGTAGGTCCACGCCATTTGCAGTGGTCATAGTGCTTACCCCTTGACGATGGGCATCATCGGCTTGTTGCAGTACTTCTCATCTGAGCCGTCCGGGCAGTGCTTCGTGCCGTCGCAGACGCGGTCCCGTGGAACGCGGATTCCGTTCTCGCAGACGTACATGCGGAACGCGGTTTTCTTGCACAACATTTCGTCCTCGCCTGCGGGACACTGCGCTTTCCCGTCGCAGCGCTGCTTTCCCGGGATGCACTTCTCGGATTTGCGGCAGTAGAACTGTCCCTTGCCGCACACTAAAGACG
>JNEY01000463.1:112754-127891 GCA_020875895.1 Aphelenchus avenae
GGGGGGGGGGGTAATTAGAGGGAGGGCCTTAATTAATTTGCCACTTCGCGGCCGAAGGCCCGCGGAAAACTGAGGTAATTTTGCTTAAAATCGCCAAAAATCGACCAAAAATTCATCAAAATTGACAAATATGGTGAAGAATGGCGAGTATCCCATAGTGTTCTACGCGTCTTAAAACGTGCAATGGCAGTGTTCTCTCGGCTTACCATATCTCCGAGGCACCAACCATCCGACTACCCAAGGGTCCCCCCTTTGGAAAATTCCCGGAACCATATTTTCAGTGCAAAATTTTAAAATTTTAATGCCCCAAAAGTTTATCCTAGAATGCTTGTCGTGGTCTAAAACGTCGAGAAAACATGTTTTCCAGGCAAGTCAAACTTGCCTTTTAAACGCGTTGTTGGCTGTTGCTCTAATTATAGCCCATGGGCCATAACTAGAGGGAGGCCATAATTTTTTTTGCTGTGGCCCAAAGGGGGCCATAGTTAGAGGGGGCGATAATTAGAGGGGGGGGCTATAATTAGAGGATTTACGGTATTCCTTTGTTTCAAGTTATTGTTAAGACACGGCTGTCGTTGTATCCCGGCAACCCCTAAATGCTAATTAGTTTTACGTCGTTTACACGGAGACAATTAACGAACGTGCTTAAAGTGTGCTAACGCGCCACGTTTTTACGGCTCTCTTCTTTCATAGCGTTCCTATTGCAAGATTTTGTCCCTGCCAAGCCTCCGCTTCCCGGTTATGAGGTGACATGCTGTACGGGCACGCGGTGTTTCTGTTGCCCTTTTATGCATGAAAGTTTAGCCACTGCCGATGCGTGAGCTACTTCATTCTAGGCAAAGTGGGAGGCATACTTCGCCTTCAGGTGGCAATCTTTATTCAAGAAGCAACAAATTCTACAATAAACGAAAACGCGGGAAAAACAGGTAATGCATCATCCCACCCCCAACTCTGGCCCGCGGTACGCCCCTGCCACGATCTCGCTCGTTTGCCTACCTGATTCGGCTGGCCGCGTCCTTTTGCAGGACTGATGAGCTTCATAAACGCCGCAAGCAGCTTGTTAGTCTCGTCGCTGGGCTTCGTGGCTTTTAGCTGGAGGTTGGATGCATTCGCTCTAGCTCCGATTGCTTTAATACAGTCATGAAGCGGGAACATTTCCGGCGGGTAGAGGTAGCCGCAATTTCGGCCAGCGATGCCTGCGTTCGGATAAGCGTGACGTACGCCTTGCCGGGCTCCTTTGCCGCATCAGCTACAACGATGACGGAGTCGAAGAGCTCAGGCTTTAAGACTTCGACGTTCATCACAGCTTTGCCACATTTCCTGTTAAATAGAGACGTTTTAGCAAAGAGATAAGTAACCTACTCATGAATGGGATGGTCATCGTAGAGGTAGGTCTTCCCCTTTCCGTTCGTCGGCGATGGGCGTCGGTAAAAGAAGGGGAATGCCCTTGCTGCCAAAACCGTCACTCGATGTTCCGGATTTACACGCAGCATATTCATGAGCAGGTGGATGAAGTCGTCTCCTAAGTCGGTTGTGCGCGTCAAGCCGGCCGCTTTTCGGAAAGCATTCTCAACGCCTTTTCCAATCATTCCCAGCAACGACGCAATCAGCTTGTAGTCCACGGTTCCATCGCCTTTCTAGAACAACGATTGTAGAGGTTAATGTACATAATGACAGTGACAAGGCACCTACCTTAAACGGAGCCTTTCCAGAGGTCAGGAAGATCCATGCGAACGCAGCGAAGAATACGTCTGACTGTTCGGTAGCGGCCGCTGCACAGATCTGTCCATTTACTAACGTATTCGGTGCTAAGCACTCTCGCTTGATCTCGTCGTTCTGTGCATAAGCTTCGCTAAAATCAACGGCGTTTTACACTGGAGAACTGAATAGCATACACAAAGTACACTAGCGGTCATTCGACACTCACCCCTTCAGTGTTCCCGTTGAGTAGTCTCGAAGCAGAAGCCTGTCGTACGGTGAGTATTTGGCCGCGCCGGCTCCGAAGTATAAGATCACGACAAAGTCCGCAGCTGACAGGTCTCGAAAGATTCCTCCCAGTCCGTAAACATGGACGATCGTTTCGAGAATTTGCCAGTCGGAATTGTCGGAAAGAACGGAATTGATGTAATTTACTCAGTTTTGTCTAACAGCGTTTCAGAGCCGAGCGTTTCTGTCACACTTTTCCAGGACTTTTTTTAACCCATTGCATGCGCAAATTGCAACAAAATCAATTCCCCAACCGAACCCATACATTGACCGATGCTTACCGTATTGGCTCGAATAGTGGGCGATCGCCCACTATTTTTCGATGGTCAGATTTGCCAGGCTTTCGAGAAAGTAGTAAAGGGTCCCCCCTATGGATTTAGCATAATTTTTCGAAATTTTAGTGACAAAAAGTTCTCGTCTAGGATGAATAGTTATGGCCTAAAACGTGTTCTAAACATGTCTCTGTTACAAGTCAACTGTGAAATTTTTGGTGATCGCCCACTATTAGGGGTCGCCCACTATTAATGGTCGCCTTCTATTCGAGCCAATACGGTATTAGTACCGGAAAGTACCGTATTATTACTGAATTCCTGAAAAGTTGTACCCGAATTTACAAACCTAGAATCTGAACCAAAGTTATCGAGCCTGAAATTTGCTGGAAGCAAAACATTTTCTGCTTCTAAAGCCTTACAGCGTAGGTAGCCTACAATATTAGCAGTACGTTAAGTACTCAGATGCTCGTTGGCCTAAGCCTGAAAACAGAAATGGGCCGGGACTGGGCGATGACCGGGCCCCCAACCCTCCAGCCCTGTTACGCGTGTAGCACATGATGAACCACAGGTGTAGCATACTTACCATGCGCTCGTCGCCGATCGCGGCCCCACGCAGCACAGCGATTGTGGCCGCCACAATAATCGTCATGAAAACACAACGAGGACCATTGTGGCACAGGCATCCCAAGCCATGACGATAGAAGAATAAACTGCCTGAACGGAATGACCAACGCCACGTCAGTTGCAGTAATTTGCATGTTGATATATCAGAAGCGATTTGACGAAGAGGATTACCTCATGCAGCGGGAACAGATGGCCCGAACAATCGATGCGTCGTAAGTTGTGCGCATACCTCAAAAAGCGCAAAACAGATTCAGATTTTCCTACACGAAAGTTGACCAAAATCAGTGCAAAATTCCGGATCGCACGAGTTACTTCGCTTCAAATTTTACTTCGGAAATGGAAAGGTAGTCATTACTTGGGCTTCCGTAACCGATAGGTATAGTAGTAAAATTCTGAAGCGTGTGCTTTGTAAGTCGAAGAAATAAAGTCGGACGTCCTCTAGAGGTTCGTGCTCATAGGCACGCATTTGTGCTCCATGACCAGCCACGAATCTGTCTGAACGGGGCAAGAGTGTTCCTAATAGGTCTTTTTACGACTCCTCATTTCACTCCAAGAACCATGGCTGGGGACTTCGGAGTATAGGAGGAGCCGACTACGTCCGCCGTGGAGGCGTTGACCACCGTAGTGAGCTACAGGAAGCGCGGCCCACTCATCACCATCGGCTCCGGCTGCAACTGAACTGCACCACGCTGACGGACAGCGTCAACGACGCCTTCTCGGGCTGGACGCGCACGGACAAGGACAACTTCGCGTCCTGCATGAAGCGCATCGAGACGCTTATCTGTAGCGTTGAGTTCACGGCCATATCCGACAATCGTGATCGTCTTCACGCGCTACGCTCCGGTGAGGCTCTGCCGGCTGCACGCTAGTCATGGGCATACAGATCACCGGCTGGGGCAAAGTGAAGCAGTTATACGGTTGTCAGAAGGAGCCCAAGCACGATTGAATGCGCTCATCCCAGTCATATGACACTGTTTCCTGTGCCCTACTGGCGCTTGTCCACGCAATGCGGACAGCTCCGCTGACTCGTGAGAAATGCTACAAGCATACATTACCCGAAGTCCAAAAGGTCTTTCGTTCTGGCTGTGATTAGTCTGCTCGCAGGTCCGGACAAATGCCGCCCGCCCTTCAGGTCCGGAGCCGATTTCGGTCCGATTCCGTAATTTAAACATGATTCCCTTTTTCGACTGCAAAATGACGGCTATTGATGCACGATTTGAAATCCATGACTACAAGAGTACTGAAATGCATGCCATGTCGAAAGGAATTGGTCTTTGCCACACATTCGATTTTCGTTTCATCAGTATTTCGTGTTTTCATCATTATGCGTGACAATAACTAATCGGCGACGTATTTACTACTACTCCGAACGAGGATCCCTCTACCGACTACGGAAGGTAACAACGGAGTGCGACTGTACAATTGCGAGTGAAAAACGAACAAAGTGATCTGCGGCAAGGGAAGAGGCACGACATCAACTAATAACAATACTTCTCGTCGGAACCGTCCAGGCATTCCTCCTTCCCGTTGCACCACTGCGCCTTCGTCACCGACTGCTTCTGGTTCTCGCACAGGAGGTACTTGGCGTCGTTCATTCCTGAAATAGAAATTGTATTTTGGTAGTATTCTCGTGCTCCTTCCAGGTGTGCGTTCCGATCCGATTCCAATATTTAAAAAACGTCCCAATATGGCCGGTATTTGATATCGATTCCGACTAAAGCCCAACGGGCTACCGAATGTCACTGAATGCATATGTCGAAAGGAATCGGAAAAAGGTCTTTTTTGACAGACTCCGATTCGCGATTCAGTTTCCAAAAACATCGGATGCGGATTCCCGCCCATCCCCGGTTCATTCTCCCAAGTAACGAACAAAACCTACGACAGTGCATTTCGTCCTCGCCACCCGGGCAGTCCCTCTTTCCGTCGCAGTGCCGCTCAATGTCGATGCACTCGCTGTGGCCCGCGGCGAGTAGCGTTTGCTGGCTGTCGCAGACGAACTTTCCCCAGCACGCTGAAATACATTTTGCATAGTGTATAGTCTTACTATCAATAGGCTTACTTTCGTTCTTGCTGCAACCGATCTCGTCGAGATTCGTTCCGTCGCCGCAGTCATCCGGCTTGCCGTCGCAGCGCTGCTTGGCCGGAATGCACTTACCGCTTTGCACGCATGCGAATTCGTTTCTTGCGCATGATGCTAAAACACAAAATCTTGTCTATGCTTGCTTCTTACTAAGAGTCGGAATGTTTGTCAAAACTCTTGCTAAGATTCGGTACGCAGAGTTCATTTGCGAGGTCTTGGTCACAAAAGTTTGACCAGCCTAATTCCCACTGTTTAGTTGTCGTCAAGCTTGTAACTTTTTTACTTAATGATCGTCATTTAAGACTGCACAAAATGTCCGCTTTTTTCTATGGAAGTCCAAGTGAAACCTACTTGTTCGACAGTGGACAAGTCAGCCACTTGCCCATGGGCACTCATTGGAGAAGCGTAATTTTGTCACTTACGACAGTTGTTCTCGTCGTCTCCGTCTGCGCAGTCCCTGTGTCCATCGCACCGCCTCGAGAGCTCAATGCACATTTGCGGCTGTGCGCAGCATGCAAACTGCAGCGGAGTGCAAGTATCGCGAATTGTGCAGTGGAGCACGTGGTCGTACTGCGGGCAGATGCGCACCGAATTCTTGAAGTTGCAGCTTGAAATTGCGGGGTCGAAAGCTTGATCATCACTTGGACAAGTGAGAACGAAGGTTTGTCCAATGGAGCACTAAACATAGTTCCGTCAGTTATGCTATTGTGCAAACATACTTTAGGTATGCAATTAAGTGCAACATGACTTTGTGCATACCTGGAAGAATTGGCTGGAACAGCTCGTGTTGTAGATAAAGTAGTCGATCCTGGCTAGCGAGAGCTCTGCTAGGCGATTATCCGGGAACTCTCTTGTATCGCAATAGTTGATTTCGTAGGTCGTCTTAACCGGAAGGTTCGGCACTAGTGGGATCCTTTGCATGTTCGTATAGTTTGTAAATTGCCCAATCGTTGGCAGTGGCATCAGCGTTACCGGAGTGGTAATGATCTCAGGGGTGTAGACCATCGGTGGCGCTGTGGTGGCGATCACCTGCTGCTGCTGCTGCTGCTGCATGGTCTCACCGGCTTGCTGCGCTTCAAGCTCTTGGACATTGATCTGCACTGAGCCAGTTGGTGGCACCTGTGGCGCCGGCTGGAATGGCGCCGATGGTTGGGGTGACGCCGGTGTCAGTGGCGCAGATGGCACATGTGGCAACGGGTATGCCGGTTGTGGCATTGGTGGCTGTGGCATCATAGTTTGCACTACCGGTGGCTGTGGTTGCATCGGTTGCACCATGGGAGGTTGCGGCTGCATTGACTGCGCCGCTGCTGGTTGCGGGTATGATGCTTGCAATTGTGGTGGCTTCGGATAGGTGGCAGCTGGCGGGGGCTGTGGATAAATTGACGGTAGCTGCTGTAACTGCTGCGCACCGGATGGCGCCGTCGCACCATAGGAGGTTGCCGTCGGAGACGGATACGACGATTGTGCTTGCGGATACGAAGCCGCCGAAGCAGCTCCTACCGGCGATTGTGGATAGGCAGGAGCCACAGGAGGCGCCGAAGGCTGCGCTGATGCTGACGGTGGTGGTGGCGGTGCTCCAACTGCCACATATGAAACCGATGACGGAGGTTGCGCTTGAGCAACTTGTGGCTAAATTGCGGACTGTGCTATGTTACCGTAATTGACGAAGCTGCTCAAGTGCAGTACAGTAACGGTTTTAACATTTACTGTTCACTTACTCCTACCAATACTGTAACTTTGTGCTTTCCAGCATACAGTAAACACCTAGAACATTGTTACTGATTTTGACAGTACTGTAACGATTTTCAAAATTTACTGTGGCAAAATCCTACCGCTACTGTAACTTTCATGTTACAAAGATACAGTAAACACCCGCTGTACACTGCTGCTGGTGTGTACACCTACCGGTAGTTTTTACAGTACAGATTCGTTCGCTTTCATCCAGGTGCTTAAAACCAACCTGATCTGCCGAGGACGAAATCTGGCCCGCCAGCGATGCTTCTCCGATTGCTTGTCCTATCTGGCTGCCGTAGTCCGACATCGGTTGGGCGCCCGTGAACTGGCCGGTGCCACTGGGTGTGCCATCCGGTCTCGGGCCGGATGTGATGTGGCCAATGGCAGTAGGACTACGTGCCGAAAATGTCAACCGTCGGTAATCTTGGGACTGGGCGTAGATTTCCCGAATAACGATCGCTAATACAACCCTCAAGAAGGGAAGCATGGGAACTCTAAATTGGGAGAAATAAACGTTAGTAAATTAGCACAATATACAATAACTCGACCTGCAAGATGGTCGCAATAATTACTGGTGCAAACGTGGCAGGCACAGGACGATTTTGAACGCTCTCCGGACGGAGGATAAAATTAGTGTCACATGCGTCGCCTGAGGAGAAACACTCAGATTTCGAGCAGGAGAGCACTGAATAAACTAAACTCGGGTCAAAACAATGAAGTGCGGATGCACTTTGGCGGATCCAGCCGGATACGGAGGTGGAGACGGACAAAGGGCGGGCGGATCCGCAACCGACAAGATATGCTCAAATATCTTGAAACGGAAACCGCCCGGGCGGCTCTCGGTTTTGTTTTGCGCTCTCGACTTCGCGCGCGGACTCAGTCGATACCTTCCGACAACAAGCACAGTCTCTCCGGACGGCGGTCACTCTCCGAGCCGCATAACCGTAGCGATCCGATGACCGGATTTGGCCTCGGTCCGGACGTCTGGCAGCCGACTGGCGACCGGTGGACGTCTGCTTTGCTTGACCAAAACATCCGGACACATGTCCACCGCGGCGGAGACCGCAAGACCGGCGATGAAATTTGCGCGATTAGCGGAGGTAAACCGCTGAGTGCCGCAAAGGTAAACATCGAGAGCAGCGGCGGGCTGCGCCGAGTGCGTCATTTTTCGCAGCGCTGCACCTGAAACTCAAGGCAGGCGAAGTGGACTTGCCGCGCGGTACAGATGTTCCGCGCGGACGCTACCTTGACGGGGAATTTGACGCCTCGGTTTCTGGAAGCTGCGCATGCGCGCATAAGAAACGTTTGCGCGGATACATTTCACAAGTGAGTCAGGCGAGGAAGGACGGAAATAGGCAAGGACTTGCGCATAAGCATACAAAGCTGCGCAATCCTTTCACTGCTAGGACGATTAATCGCTTTCTAGTTGTTGGTAGTGTCCTGGGAGCGGCATACCTACATGCATCCGAGTCTGTACGCCACGCATGCGTATTCTCCGCTTAAGTTTTGGGTATGTGGTACAACTTTTTTCATGAAAAGTGTACCACGCTACATAACCATACCGCTCGCTGCGTACAAAAAGGCCCACAAAGGACCAGGCACAGAACCGCTTCAATAGTTGGACATCGAGAGAATACCGTCTGATTCTCGCCGACCTCACCGAGCAGCATGCGTGCTCTCGCATCTGGAAACGCGTAGTACGCATCACCGCATGCCCGGGATGGGAACCCTCCGACAACAAACCGAATCCGAACCTACTCTAACGATTAACAACCGAATCCGATCCGAAACCTGATGACCGGATTTCCGAAGCCGAATCCGAACCTCCGAAGCAGGTTTTACTTATGACCAAAAGACGGAGTAAACTACCGCACAAAGGATGTGCTCTTCCCAACCGTGTGCGTTAGGCCGGCCCAGCCCGGTCCCGGCTTGGGCCCTGCCGCCTGGTTTGTGTGGGCTTTGAGCCGGGCCTTGTGACCGGCTAGCTGGGCCTGGGCCTGCTCAAAAGCCCAAGCGGTAAGATTTGCCATGCCGCTATCGTCTGCGAATAACCTACGCACGTCGATCAGCTTTAGGTCCGCACTGGAGTCCTCCGACAGCCATTATTGGCTGTTTCAAAATTAGCAGTTTGGACTTCCGACTTTTTGGGCCGGTCCAGGCCTAACCCCAGCTGAGGCCCGGGNCGGCATACCTACATGCATCCGAGTCTGTACGCCACGCATGCGTATTCTCCGCTTAAGTTTTGGGTATGTGGTACAACTTTTTTCATGAAAAGTGTACCACGCTACATAACCATACCGCTCGCTGCGTACAAAAAGGCCCACAAAGGACCAGGCACAGAACCGCTTCAATAGTTGGACATCGAGAGAATACCGTCTGATTCTCGCCGACCTCACCGAGCAGCATGCGTGCTCTCGCATCTGGAAACGCGTAGTACGCATCACCGCATGCCCGGGATGGGAACCCTCCGACAACAAACCGAATCCGAACCTACTCTAACGATTAACAACCGAATCCGATCCGAAACCTGATGACCGGATTTCCGAAGCCGAATCCGAACCTCCGAAGCAGGTTTTACTTATGACCAAAAGACGGAGTAAACTACCGCACAAAGGATGTGCTCTTCCCAACCGTGTGCGTTAGGCCGGCCCAGCCCGGTCCCGGCTTGGGCCCTGCCGCCTGGTTTGTGTGGGCTTTGAGCCGGGCCTTGTGACCGGCTAGCTGGGCCTGGGCCTGCTCAAAAGCCCAAGCGGTAAGATTTGCCATGCCGCTATCGTCTGCGAATAACCTACGCACGTCGATCAGCTTTAGGTCCGCACTGGAGTCCTCCGACAGCCATTATTGGCTGTTTCAAAATTAGCAGTTTGGACTTCCGACTTTTTGGGCCGGTCCAGGCCTAACCCCAGCTGAGGCCCGGGCTGGGCCTGGGCCGAAAGTTTGGGCAGCGCACACGATTGGGCATTTTCCGAATTTATTTTGGGGTACCGCTTGATAACCCCCCCCCCCCCCCGCCCAGACAAGGATGGCGTCCGCTCAGCATAAGAAGACGTCGCCTCGGCCTAGGAAGGCGTCATCTCGGATTAGAAAGCCTCAGCCTAGCGAGGCTTTCCCTCAGCCTAGCGAGGCTTTCCCTCAGCCATAACTATATAGCGTCCCAGCAATGTGGCCGCGAAGCGGCCGCCTTTGTCTCTTGCTTGCGAATCTTTCGCAAGCAAGCATGCAACGGCCGAATGGCTGCAACCGTTGCTCAAATGAACGGCTGTATCCGACGACGGCGCGCGCACTGACATCCCTACAACGAGAAACCTGCGTGCGTGGCATGCTGAAATGTTGGCATACGCGTGTGTTCTACAGTCATAACTACCCAACTCAAACCACTGTAGAAAGCCCTCAAAGTCCCTTTGCTCAGGGTCGAGCCTTTGTCGCCGTCGGAAAAATCAGAGCTCCTACAATCCCACCGACGCACATTAGATTTGATCCAATATTCCTGGACCAAGTCAGGGCATTACTTGTAAACCACAAGTTTCTTCAACTTGTCGTTAACCCCGTAATCAGGACAATTCATTAAACGTGAGCGCCATTAGTCGACTCGACACTGGCTACCAATGTTTAGTAGTGGTGATACCTGCAAAACAGAGTGTTTGCAGTGCAGAGACACCCAGTTAGCTCCCTGATTATGACGAAATTTCTTCAACGGATTGTGAACTCCCAAATCAAACCGAATGTTTCGCGAAACCTTTCGGCACTTGGGCCCGCATGCTTAGTAGACGACGTTATCTTGAGAACGTTTTTCTCGACCAAGTGCGAGGGAGAAGTGGCTTAAATTTAAAATGCAGTGGTTCTCGAACTAGAGCAGATTATGAGCGGCCGAACACAATAAAAGCGGTTCCCAAAGGGCTCATTTGAAGTAATTTTTTGTTCACCACTTATACCTCTTTGCTGTCATGTTTCGACAGTGTGCAGAAAGTGCTCGGGCCCGGCACACGCGAGGTCTGCTGGGCTGCTTTTCGGGCTTCGTGCCAAGAAGACGACGTGGAGTTCGACAAGCACAGGTATTTGCGGATTTACGGGAGGAACTGGGGAAATGTTAAAGCATCTGAAGAGGCCTGAGTAGACCGCGAATTGTTTCGTTGTTGTTTCTCTCCTTAACAACCATGGCCTCCTTTTCGCCGCTTTTGAGACACTTTGAATCTCTTATATATTAAAATATCCACAGTATTTTCAAAATTTGTATACTCGTGGAGATCTTTTTGGCGGGGGGAGGGGGGGGGTGTACACGGTTTCGGGCAGGTTGTCCTTTTGGTGCTGCGCTATATCTTAGTATTACACGTCCAATTTTGCTCTCACCTTAGGTCGCCGCATTCAAATTGTCTTTTCTTTTGGTTTCCGACCTACTGATAATTGATAGTGTACCGTCCCCTTCTTAAACTGAAAAATTTGCTTAGTATGAGGCGCCCTATGAGCCCCATGTTGACCCAGTGGAGAAGTTCGCCGTCCAAATGAAGGACGTACTACGGCGGCTTGCTCGCATGCGTCGAGGCGGTACGATCATTATTAATTACCTGCGTCGACCGTCCAGGGATGGAATACTCGACTGGCTCAGCAGACGGAGCCAGGACGCTGTGCGTCTCGATCGCGCTTTTGATCCAGAGCTGTTGATCGAGATGCTCGGCACGACGCACACGTACCACGACGGCGCGATTATCGTCAATTTGTTTGATGCTGAAGGAAGATTCTCGCCGGTGATCCATGCGGTACGCGTCTGGCTGCCGTTGGTGGATAGGTCACGAGTGAACCTTGTCATTGCCGGGCGCGGCACGCGCCACGTGACGGCGTACGACGTTAGCGAACTCACTCTCGCAGACGTCTTCGTCAACTCCGAACAGCGTGGCGAAGCTTTGCTCATGCACCAAGGGCAAGTGGACCAAAATATCGACGACGACCGCATTGTCGGACGAATCCTCGAATCTTGCCGCACTGTGATGTCCGAAGAGGTAAGACGAATATCCTTCAGAGCGGTACACCGTCTTCATTGGTGAAGTCCTATGCCGTCTGTCTTTAGGCGCACTTATTGCTACTTAGAACGAACCTAGGCGTAGTAGAGTCCCTGAAAAAATCCACTTTAGGAACCGAGTCCTTAGATATCACTTTGGAAGAGGGATTTTGTTTCGGCAGTCGAGCGTTTCGGTCACACATAAAGTCATAGAAATAACTTTTCTTACTAAGCCAGTACGGGCATCCCACACGTTTCGAAAGCTCGCTTATCAAATCTCTTGTATATTCTCCCAAAATTTCTTTAGCTGGCCGTGATCCTTTCCAACCGTCCCCCGCCGTCTAGCCCACTGTTATGTGGGGACGAACTCATCGGCCTTCTAATTTACCTTTTTAGGTGTGTCTGCTGGCCCTTACATGTCATGAGCCGTGCCGTGAAACCCCTTCCGTATTGCCGTAACCCGTGGGAAAAGGCTAGGATCCGTGACATGACATGTCTCATAGGCGGTGGGTTCATCACTTCACGGACCACATCACAGGGGATGGGGTCGTCCCTTACTATAGAAAAAGCCGATGTTGAACACTATTGGTCGCAGAAAACGCCGCCGTTTTTCAAATGTACTCCGCGCTAGCACCCGTGCCGGGGTCGCGCCGTAACGACAAGGCACGGCAGGCCGCATCCCCTCATAATTTAGAACGTCAAGCCATATCACTACGGTAGTGCTCCGCTCTCGGCGAGTGTTCAACACGACTTGGTCTGCAAACTGCGATGTCAACCGTTCGAAGCCGGATCGCATGCCGACTACTTTCAACGTTGTTACTTTGAAGCACACCTGCAGCTACACGAACGCCATCCGATTGGCGTCATCATTCCGGGATACGAAGGCCGTGACGAGTTAGTGGTCCCGGGGACTGATGCCTACGCTGAAGTGACTGCGTTCGTCGAGTACAACGCTTTTCGGAGTCTGGACAAGTACGAGACGCATCTCGCGAGCGTTAGCATCGGAGAATGCAAACAATCCGAAGTCTACTTCATGATCGAGTTCGGGAACGTGTACATCGGCGGCTTCGGACTGCGATACGATCTTGCGAGCCGAATCGTGTTCCTGGCGAATGTTTTCTTGCGGCCGGCGCTGATCCACGACGGCTTCCTCTTTCGACTCGTCTCGAAACATCTTCGCATGCCGCCGTGCAACCTTTTCTTCGAGAAATTTGTTTTTCATGCAGCCACACGTGAGAGCGTCGTTCAAATCGATGACTGGCGACTGCAACGCCTCGGAGCGTCCGGAGATTCTCGAGATGGTCGGTCTCCATCCACAGCTGAATAGCGCTTTTATTTGCTCCGTTAAGGACCTCCATGCAGGCTTCCCTTCTCCGGAACCTTAGTTCTCTTGTTCTAGTTCTTTACATAATGAATGTTTTTGTAGTTTGCTCAGAGCCTTGTAAAAATCACACTGAAGTTCTTCGTCGAAACATTTGGCAGCATAGATAAATCCGCTTTTGGAGTGACAATCAATCCAATTCCAATCCAGATCATTTATTTGATGTAAATTCCGATATCTGAGGGACGCACGAACTTGCGTTTCCGTATACTCGAATCAAAATTGGTTTCGTCGCCCGTTTTTCAGCATTATAAAGGAGTCAATGAAACCTGGCCACAAATGCATCTTCTAGTGGCGTCGAGCGGCTTTTAAGAACTGTTAATGAAGCCGAAAGGGTGGATTGGTGTCGACAATTTTTTGTTTGCTAACCTGTACAGCATTTGCAGCGCTGTGCTTTTCAAGAGCAGCAGCGCTGCACGCATTCTTGCTGCCTCAGTCTTAACATGACATCGTTGAATCGCTAGGTGATGATGACGATACCGGATACTCGTGGGGTATCGGTGTTGTCAGATATGAAAGTCGTTTGGTTTGAGCCAGGCGGTCTTGCCACTCCGGGCTCTGTATAAAATAATGGCAATTTTCGGAACAATTGTCCTCGAAGAGGAATTTCGTGCTATAACTTAGTGAATGTACCAGGCGGGTCAACACTCAACACCGACGGCGCTCGTCGTGTTTTCGTACACGTAAGTTCGCTCTAATGCAAATCGATGTTTTTTTAATTCTGATAATGTTTAAAAGAACGGTGACAGTGTACTAACTTGGAAAGCGTCGCGTCTTGCTATTTCCCACATGTATGTGATGCGCCGTACGTTACTCAGCGACGTGCCGTTTTGCCGTAACAATGAAACAATGAGGATCGGAGGAGGAGGAGGAGGATCGGCACGACACGGAGTACGATGCGCCGCCATAATGTGCCGTGTTTCGTTCCGTGCGTAATTAGTGTTCACAGGACTCGAATATTTTCAGGACACACCCGCAACTCGTAACTGTCGGCTAATCGAAATTTTCGATGTAACATGCGAGTAACTAGTTGGAGTATAATACCCTTTTTCCCGCAATGTAACACAACATCAACAGGCAAAAAAAGATACAACGATAAGAGCGCACTAATATTTAGACCCTGGCATTGCTAAGCCAAAAAGCCCTTCCTTCCCTAGGTTAACTTACCGACGTGCGAACTTGTTTGATTCCCTGCTTCGACTTCAGCACTCCGTAGAAATGTCTGTTGAGGGAATACGTGGCCGACAACGGATGCGGCTGCCCTTGAAGTATTTCTGGTGCCAATAGGCGACGAACCTTGGGCAGCAGGACACCCGGGTTAGCGATTCTCTGCGTCATAGCTTCCAGGTCGAAGACGATTCGTATTCGTACGAGACGAAGACGAAGAAGACGATCACATTCGGCTTCTGTGCGCGATGCAGACCTCCTCATCGACAACGAAGAAGAGCTCTACAGTCTATCGCCTGTTAACGTACACGTTGAAATGTTCAAAGATTTTGTAAGTCGGGAACATACTCATACGGTTTCGGATTGCGAACACTCTAGGTAAGCATGCTCGGTGTATGCGTCGATGGCAGTGCAGTGCGCAAGATTTGTAACGTAAAGGCGAACATGAGAAAGCTCAGGACACCATACAAGAGCGACATTCTCCCGGTACTTGCTGCTGACTGTGCCGAGTTCGCGCAAGAGATGGAACGGCAGTCGTTGCCTCCTTCCTCCATCATGAACAGTTAGTATATACCCCTTTTAACAGAGCCTAATTTCAACTGATTCAGGAAAGCTGGCACTATTTGCTTTTCCATCAACGGGAGCTAGACCTTCTACGCTTCTATTCGACCAAAGGGACGATCCAAGCACTGCTAGAGGGCTACGAATCCGGGATTTAACGTCCAGATTCGACAGCTCCGGAGTACTGCTACTGGACGTGGCCGAACGATTCCGCAAAGATGATATGGGAAATGTACCAATCACGTAAATGCCATCCTCGTCCAAAGACGTACCTTTATACACACATTTTTTAGCAAAATCAGACCTTACATAGCTGACGGAAGTGACACTTGCTTTGTCATG
>JNEY01000464.1:0-17788 GCA_020875895.1 Aphelenchus avenae
CATACCGTGAGCGCGAGCTTGACCGCTTCTTCGTAGAGGCCCTCGACGCAGTAGAGGAAAACTTGGCACTCTTTCAGGTCTGAATGCAAACGACGTTACCTTATGCTTCCTAGGTTGTTGGCACCTTTCTCTCCACAAATCCGCAGGGCAGCACTGACGTCGTACGGCACATCAGCGCGGGACTTCCCGAACTTCTTCAAGTGCTCCAGCAGAGCGTTCGGCTTGTACTTAGCGTACAACTTTACGGTGAAGTCGTGCACATTCTGATCCGCGCGGCCGCTCTCGATCACGTGCTGGAGATACTTGAACGCGGCGTCCACCTAAACGGTAGATTAGGTACATGGTTTAGGCGCTGGAATCTTTTGAGTACCTACATCTAAGTCTGGACCCAAGGGAGGACTAGCCCTGTATAAGGTACGCCTAACCCTCAATGTCGTAGCATTAAGGTACTCTCAACCTAAGTCGTAGGCTAGGCTAAGCCATAAACTAAGCCTACAGCGGGTCCAAGTTAAGCCGGAGCTTAAGATAATGCAAAGCTCTCTAGTCTAAGTCTAAGAGTAAGCAGACTAAGCCTAACCTGCCACATATCAACTGCTATCTTCAGCCTAGGCCTAACTTAAGCCAAAATCCAGGCCAAATTTGCAACGGAACTAAAGCCCAAACATGGACTAAAACCAGGACTAAATGAATCCAGGACTAAAGAATGACCTTGCCCATAGACGAGTTAGTGCTTAGTGCGGCGCCACCACAAAGGCGCCCTGCCTTTTAGTGGCCCGCTCTTCACAAAACTAGCTTCTGTGGTTCTAAAAGTCAATGAGTGCTTCTACACGATCCAAGACCGTTACCATTCGTCCACTGTCGTCTGGTGCCTTCTTCGTCCTCTCCTCGCCCTTCAGACCATCCTCGTTGTGAACAAGCCCATAGAACGCGGGCAGGATCTCGGACGGACGCATCATGCGCTCCTTCTCGATAAGCACCGCCACTAGCTCTCCGGGGACCTCTTGCATGAGGTCCGGCGCGTACTCGTAGAACAGCTTGGCATTGCCGTGGCTCGCGAGCAGCTTCAGTGCCTCGGCGTAGTTCTTCGTGAGCATGTGGACCTTGATGGCGACGGGGTAGTCTGAAAGGACGAAGGTAAAGCAACGCTAGTTAAACAGTGCACCGACACGTATTCTGGGCATTGAATTTGAGTTTTATGCCGCTTAATTACCTTTGAGCTTTGTAGCGAGGTTCAGCTGCGTCTCGAAGTCCGCATGCGAGGTGATCAGTCGGTAGATCGCCGCTCGGTTCTCGCTTATCGACTCCTGGAAGCGTCAAGTCATGCCTGCCTACCAACTGCACGTGGGTACTTACGTAAACAATCGGCCGATTCAGGAACGAGGAGAGCTCGTGCCGGAGCTTCTTCAGCTCTGCGTCCCGGCTGGTAGACATCGACGATTGCTCTGGCTGGCCCGAGGCGACCGCTTGGTTGCGGGAGCGTCGAAGTTCCGCGAGCTCGCCGAGTTGGATCTCCAGGAGCCAGATGACGAGGATGTCCCGCTTGATTTTGTCCTGAAATGGCGATATATATGTAGAACACTGGCGTATCATCTGCCGAAGAGGCTTGAACAGTCAGATTTCCGTTGGTACTCACCTCCGATCGGTTCATCGGATTGAGCTTCAACTCTAGGAACCGCTTCAGCCCCATCCGACCTTCCTTGCTCGTGCCGTCGCGCAGGAACATCAGCACCGTGTTCTCGAAGGGGTCCGTCGACTGGGCCAGGAGTTCTGCCGCAGCGGCAAAGCTGAACCGACAGAGGATTAAAGGGGCTGCTGGACGAAAATTACTTCTTCTCCGCGATGAACTTCTCCGCCTCCTTCTTGATCACGATCTGGTACGGCCCAGGGTCCTGCATTTGGCTGGTGATCACTTGCGCCTTCGCAAACTCGTTCCGCTCCAGGTAGATCCGCCAAACGTGCCTAGAATCGCTACCATTTTACTCGTCAGGCGATGGAGTAGTACCTGGTTTCGTCAAAGGGTCGGTACTTGAATATGGCCGACTCTGTGAAGACCCAGATGAACTGCGACGACGCATCACGGCACATCCCGAGCGCTATGGTTTTCTAAACAGTTCGGTCATTGCAGGCAAGGAGGGACACTGTTCGTCGTACCGCGTCGAAATTGTCCTCGAAAGCGGTCTTCTGGTTAAGCCGAGACACGGCAACGAAGCGGTCGCTATGCAGCTAAATGCGCATTTTATGAGTTACCATTACAACTAGAGTGACATGCGGGCTTACCATTAGTAGATGGTACTCCGTCATGGCGACGTCGAGCGGGTAGTCGAAGCGGCCTTCCACTCGCTTGTGTCTAGAAGCTCGTAATTTACATTTGTTTGATGTGCATGAAACTCACTCCAGCTGCGCTTCCTCCGCGAGCATCTCCGTGCCTTTGCCCGCCTTCGCCACGTCGATTGATCCGAGCCGAAGACCTTCCGACGACAGCCAGCAGTAGTACTTTGGAGGTTCACTGGAGACGATGGGGTACACCGCGAGCTCGCTCGGAGGAATGTGCTTCTCCGAATTGAGCGAGAGGAATGGCGGAGGCTCTGAAGATTTCGCACAGTTATTTCACAACTTTTTGGCATTCGTTACCTTTGTTGCTGAACAACGGCTGGAGAACGCCGCCCGGCTGCTCGACCATGACGGCGCTCCAGACCGTGCCGACCACCGGCTGAGGTTGCGGCTGCGTCGCGGCTTTGATGTCCACGGCGCCGGCAAGAACGTACAGCCGACCGGTGGTACAGACCAGGAGGATCCACCTGGAAATGAGCTGGATTAGAAATAGACTCAGTCGCGACTGCTCTGTCGTACCGCTCGTTTATGCCTGTACCGTACCGTACTGGCACCTAGTACCGTGCTCCTTACCGTGCTGACAACCCGTACCGTTCTCCGTACCGCATCGTAGAATACGATACGGAATACGGTACGATGCTTTACTATGACTGTACTAGTACATTTTAGCCAGAGAACGATGCCGTACCGTACTCCGTACTGTGCCAGTATATTCTGTACCGCAAATGCGGTAAGGTACGGAATACTGTGGCATTGTATAAGTCTAATTAAAACGACGTCTATCGGATAACTGAAGGCCCTATTTCCGCGAAAAAACGAACCTGTCGCTGGTGTCCTCCGACTGCTGATGCATCTGAAGGTCCGTCACCGCGAACGCTTTGTCCTCGCTGACGTCGTTCACGAGCGTCTTCACATACGCCATCGTACCGTTGGCGGAAATGTTGGTCTCGGTCAGCTGGCCTGAAACTCTGTCAGATTTTCACGGATCAATGAGTCAGCGTACCTTTGTTCGTGCCAAGCACGATAAACCCCGTCTCTCTTTCCCGGCTGTACTCGAGGTTCCAGCCGACAGCCGTGACCGTTCCCTAAAATGTACGGAATAAGTAAAGATGTACAATCGGTAGCCGTACTGACCCACTCTGTACCGAATTGCGTAACGTACTAGTACGGTACGAATCGTACTAACGCTACGTATCGAGCATCCGTACCGTAATAGCCAAATCCGTACCGTGCTCCGTACCCTACCAGTACGATACCGAGTACGGTACGGGCCGTAGAGGTATGTCATGCCTGCTACACTTAAAATCACAATCCACTGCAAAGGTTGCTGAGCTTGCAGCGTACCTTGAACCGCTTGAGCGGCTTCAGCTGGACACTCCGCATGTTGACATAGAAGTTCTCGCCGGTCGTCGTGCTGACGATCGCATGCGCCCCGTTGTAGTCGAGGAAGATGTTCGCTACCCGTTCCTGCTCCGACAGCGGGACCGGAATGTCTGAAAGATGGTATGTAGGACTGTGAAATAGAATAAGGATTGGAGCTGCTGTGCTGACGTAGACAAGTTGTATACAAGCAGAAAATGAGGAAAGCAACTACGGAATTCAACGAAGTGCAGTACTGAAACGGGTCACTTTTTTCTTGGGTACCAAGACAAAGGCCACAGTACCAGGCCCACCATCAGGAACAGGGCTCACCTAAGTTTTCTTTTCTCCTTACGACGCTGGCAAATCTCCCTGGTATCTATTGCAACTTCAACGGGTAGAAAGTCGGGGAAACGTGGATGGCCGAGAACAAATTTTGAAGCATGTGGCAAAACGCGCAAAATTTCGTGTGCCTATGCCTAGCTGCGGACCGTCCACAGTCGAGATGGGCGTCCTGTTTCCGACCGCCAAGACCAGGATGAGGACCAGGGGTCGTGAACGCCAGGGCACTGGGCGAGGACCTGCCCAGCCCTGATGCAGGTGAACCTTTTTAGTGTCGGAACATTAGCGCTTCAAGTAGCACGGTATGAAGAGGCCAGCACGCCACGATGTACGCCGAAGACATTCGTAATGCACCAAGGCAGACTTAGAGCTTACCCGTTGTCTTCCCATTCTGCAGCCGGATGTGCTGCAGCTTTCGGCCCGACAACACCAGGAGCATCAACTCGTTCTGGACGCGCAGGTGCGTGAGAGATCCTTTCGGGCTAAAGCTATACGCTATACGTTCATCGGACGTCGTGAAGCACTTACACGAAGTCCACATTGTGACGAACGAAGATGCCTTTGTCGCGAGCGCTCGTCTTTGCCTTCATCCTGGCAGTGCTGACGGCTAAAAATCGGTTTTTATTCCACGTATTTTCCTGGAAATATGCACAAAGAATCACGTAGGAAATGCGCGAATGGGACGGTTTCACGGGGAGAATTATTAGTCAAAAATATTAGAGCTTTTCCAAAGCCAAACGTGCAGCAATAGAGCTTCCCAAGCAACCCTGGAGGGCAGCAAAACATTACGCAAATTTTCTCAGCATTGAAAGCGGTATTCGTGGACATTAGCCTGAAACTGGAGCCAAGTTTTCGCGGAGGTACGTTCAAAACAGGTGATGCTAACTTGATGATTGAAGAGACACAAAATTTCAGACGAATTCAATCAAATTTCAGACATTGTTTAAAATATTCTGTGGACAATGAGCTACTTCAATGCTTGGCTAGAATTTGAGAAAGCCAAGTCTAACGATAAGTCGAACCCAGTCTGAGTTTCTTTGTTTATTCCAACTAGCCAGCGTCGGTTTGAGGTCGTTTGGCCTTCCGCCCCAGAGTCGCGTCGACTCCTCGCGGATACCTCCGACGACCTCCGCCGAGAGTGACTTGATGACTAATGAGCCTCGCGACAGCCGCCCTCGTCACGTCGGCCCGTGAGGCGAACGGGGATAAAACTCGGCTGGTGAGGAGGAGAACGGATTACGCAATCACATTATGCATGCCGCGTCAAAAACACAAACCGTGCCCAGTGGCCGGGCTCCAAGTGTTGCTAAATCCATTCATGAATGGGACGGATCGAGCCCGTTAATAGATTTTCCAAACTTTGTGCCTCTGGACTGGCAGTGGCTTTGCCCCATTATGATGTGCTGATTTTATGCTTGTTCTTTTGCCTCTAACCTCGTTCCTGTACGCTTCTTGAATTCAACATGTAGTTTTGTTCTCGGCTATCGAAGGGGTTTTGCCGCGGCACATTTAGAAGATAACATGTAGCTGCACCGTTGCGCTGCCCTCCGGCATAACGTAATTCCATAATAGATGCATGACCGCACGCGTGCATCCTCCTGCAATGCATGCCACATGTATCTCATGTATTTTGCTGCAGGTTAATTATACCCTTGTTGAGGTTTATGAGCTTGAACAGATTTTAGGTGAATACAGAAAACAACATGCTTCTGCATGCCGTACCACTTAAGACACGTGACGCCTGAAGGCATGCTCACGCATGCTTGCCGCATGTATCGCGTAACGCATGCATTTCCCTGCAGGTTAATTATATATATACCGGTACCCTTGTCACCGTTTGATAAGTTTTACTGGAAATCCGAATGAATCTGTTCCTTTCTCGCTGAGCAATGAGCCCACGATAATTCGAACTTTTTACAGCTTCGCTCTTGGTGATTGGTTTCAGCTCCAGTGTGTCGATCTTAGCCCCATCTGAGAAAATCTCAGTGTGTGGGAGCCAATCTCGAACTGACTGTACACTGCATCTCACTGAATTTTCGCTGAACTGAACGGCCCTGAAATGAATAAACCAGACGCAGTTCAAGTTCAGTTCTGTTCCCAAAAGATTCTCGTTAAATGCGTCGAAGTCAGAAGCTTACTTGACACCACTGAACTGAACCGGGCCCGTTCAGTTTAGGTCCCGTTCCGTGACCGAAAACTTCTGGTTCAGTGCAAATAGTGTTTTTCCGCGTGTACCCCTCCGCCCTGTTGCACTCCTATCCAAGCTCTACTCCCTCCTAATTTGCTTGATTACGCCGAGAGTGCAACCTCGGGGCTCAATTATGAGGTGCGGCGTTCGTTCGATGTTTGTTTGTGTGTACCCGGCGGCTCAAGACGCGTGTTGAGGAACACGAGAGGAGGCGGCCGCCGCCACCACCGCAGCAATGGGATCAGGTTGCTCCTGCTGCTGCTGCTGCCGGGCGTAGCGGCGGCGGCGAAAGTCGGACCGGTCGTCGCGCCCCTTGGGAAAACGCATTAATTGGCTTTTTGCGGTCGATCGCACCGCCTTATGGTTTTCCGATAATTCCGAGGCCGCAGTTTTCAATGGAATGAAACGTTACAACGTTACGAGGCGGAGGAAGGGCTATTCCCGGGTGACTCCGGCCGCTGAAAGCAGCATGTCTTTCAAGCTCGCTATTCGCTCTTTTGTTGTTGGTTAGTTAAGCAGCGCGACGTTTGCTGCTTGACGAGATGACTACTGCATCAGGTCGAGCTTATTCCGTTATTTTTTTCCTATGGAACTAGAGGCCACCCTTGATCCCGTTCATTTGAGGCCTGTCCCAACTTGGACCACTCGCCAAGCATACATCAAGCATGCGACACGGTTAAGCCGTGTATGCCAGTGGCGGTGGCTAACCTGATCCGCTTACTTGATCCTACTTGTATGATCATTTTATGGCATCATCAGATGTATGAAGATGCCATAAACGAATTCGTAGTTAGAGACGTCTTTTTTCGAGTCGTGCGCGCATATTTTTGTGGTTCCTTAATGAGCTCTACGGCTGAAAGAAATCTTTCGGTGAAGAACGAGCTTCGACATGTTTGGCAGATTATCTTTCGCGCGGCTTGGAATAGCTCGGGCACAGTGTTGACATTTGGCCTAAGCAACCTTTCGTGGGTGTCTTAAGATGACTGCGGACTCACCGGTGCTGTCCGAAACCGAAGTCCAGAAGCGGCTCGCGACGCTGGAACTGGCCGTAAAATGCATCCTCAAACAGCAGCCGATGACCACCGGTCTGGAGGAGCTCTACCGGTATTGCTACGAACTAGTAAGTCCCGTTGGCAGAGATGCTCGGAGCTTTCTTCAAATGATAATTAGTTACCTATGAATACCGGAAAACAGGTTTATTTCGGGCTTTGTAGGGGCAAAGGCTACCGCAATGAGTATCGTCTTTCTCAGCATAAAGCGCCTAACTATAGCTGATGGGAAGTGCCATGTCGTGGGCTGTGCCGGGACGCGCCTTTTTGCCGTGACGGCACCGGCACGGCGCCTTAGCATAGGGTGCTCAAAATGACACTGCATTTTTGGCTTATCACGGCACAGGCTTGCGTCCCTGGTGTACCGTGCACAAAGTAGAGACGTTGCGTCGAGGCGTGCCACGTTCCGTGCCATTAGGCCGTGTTCTCGGCACGGCAATGTAGCACAGGAGAGTCCGGCGCAGCTCAAGACAAGGCGCCAAAATCACCTTATTTTGTTCTTTCCGTGCCATTTTTATCGACAGGGCACGGCTTTGTTTTGCCTGAATTCGGCACGCGGTACAGTGGAGGCGAGCACGGCACGGTCCGCGACATCTTTAAAACAACGGATTCCTTAGGTCCTCCTTGTGTAGTGTAAAAGTTAGCTAGGCCAACGTTCCTGCGATTTAGGTACTGAACAAGAAGGGTGACCTCGCATACAACGGGCTCGAGAAGTGGCTGACGGAGTTCCTTCGGACGGACGTAAGTTGCCACCATTCTTGGGTACATCGAAACATATGAACTTTAGGTACGGAAATCCCTCGAGCAAGCGGACGACGACCGCTTCCTCCGCACGCTAACTCGATCGTGGGCCGACTTCAACACGTCGGTGCCCGACCTGACCGTCGTCTTCATGTACATCGACCAAGTCTATGCGAAGGAAGCGCTGCTGGAGACGACGTCGGAAATGAGCGGGCGACTCTTCAAGGAGGAGACCGTCGAGCAGCCGGCGATACGCAAGCGGCTAAACGAGATCCTCAGGAGGCAGATATCGAAGGGGCATCAAAGGAGTGTTGCGGAATGGTGAGTCTTTTGTGTTATGGGCAGAACTTGGAGCTACATTTCGGGCTCACGAATCCTGGAAAGATACTTCGTAGACTAAGTGAGAACTTCCCGGCAAGGTATTCGTTGTGCTTTGACCACACACACCACACAACCACACAAATCTTCGGTCCCCAGCTCCACGTCGAGTAAACATGTCCCAGTTCCTTTTAAAAACGTACGACTAACGTTTACCATCGCACTTCGACCCACACTATAGAATACTCCCTCGAAGAAGAAGCAATATGGGAACCAGAGCATCCGCAAATCGGAAAATGTCAGGCTGAGATGTAGGATACCCACTGCCAGTTTGTTCAGGATGGAGCTGAAGAACGTCTGTCAAATGCTGCTCGATTTCGACGTGGAAGACCCGGCTTACAAGCAAGTCGTCGACGACTACAACAACCATTTCATAACGAAGGTAAGTGTACGCATAGCTCTACGCTCCTGCGGCCAGGAGCTTCACTGCTGAGCCGTCTGTTCAGGATACTTAAACCGAAGTTGGTGCCCTACATGTCGTTGATATCGCATTTAGCTCTCCGATGGCGAGCGCTTGGAGCTCGAGAAGGACATTGACGTTGCTATGAAGGCGCATCCTGGCGCGGACCCCAACGACATCATCGTTGAAGTATGTTCCACTAACCCATTAGCCACAGGAGACGGGCTTCAGTCAAAATGTTCAGTTCCCCATCAGTCCTTTCGCTGGGTTTTTCAGTTGACTGTCCGTGCTCAAAAGACCGGTTCCACCCGTTCCGTCCCCGGTTTCGCCTAGCCCTGTTACCCACACCGCAACCGTATCATCGATGTTCAGGTCTACGACAAGTTGAAGACGCAGTTCATTCCCGACCCGAACCTCATCAGGTCTCGCGTGGAATCGCGGATACTCCAGCAACGCTCGCCCAGGCCGCCAAAACGCTTCGACGGTGCTCAGCCTGATCAGAAGGAGGAGCGGGCCGGAACAAAGCGAAAGTGCTGCGTCATTCTCTGAGGAACTCTGCCATTGGCTTGTCTAGCGTACCGCTGGAAGACAAGCAGCGTCCTGAAGGATGCATTTTAGAGCTAGCTATTTATGCCTCTTCAGCTTTTAAGCCCAGCTACCGAGCGGTTGTGCTTCCCGAGCACCAAAAAGCTTTATGTCGATGTTCTTCATGAGATTACATGTTCTCGGTGACCACCTCACTTTCGTTCTGTTACTCTTCTGTGCCTTGCTGTCCGATAAATTGGCTGCTGATTCAGTTCACTCCAGTGATAGACAGAGTACGAGAATATAGGCAAGGTAGCCTCTTTACGACAGCACTCAAAGGGTTAAGGCGATGTACGGTAGAAGAGGCCGTCAAATGAAGTCTTAACATTCTGTAAACGTAGCATTCATAGGCGGTATTCAAGGAATATTCGAGTCTTCGAAAAACAATTTATAAGAGCTCACTAGACGTTTTTAGACTACACCGAACGATCTTTATTACTCTGCTTGCGAGAACCGCCAATAACTTCTTCTAGCAGGGGATTGCTAATACCAAATTACTCAGTTGGTTGACCGGGAAATATTGAAAATTCCTGCGTCCTTCAAGCTGCGAACCGTTTTGCATGACAAATACGTAGCAGAAAATTCCGCGCTGAGAACAATCGTAAGCGACTCGAAGCTGGAGTCGCGTACCGATAATTTTTGGTCGTTCTCGGTGCATTCTCAAAACATGTTTGCGACGTTTGATCATTAGTTCTGGAAGAAGGACGGAATGAACCGTGAGTGTGCTCCGTTGTCTGCTGGCGTGTTTTTACGACCGAAGCCGTCTGGCGATGTGTTTCCGCATCACTCTCCGAAAACGTGAAAAGGAGAAGAAGAAAAGGAGGACGCGACAAACAACAAACACTCTGATAAGTTTCCGTTAACCTTGGTCTCTTCTTCCTCGCAACAATCGGTCTCCATAAAGTTGTGTTCGATGCCTTCATTTTCCGGAATTTTTGGTGGATTTGGAGCACTTGAAGCCAATGACCTTTGACCTAGCTGTAGAAGTTGCATCGCGTGAGCTACGTGCAAGTCCGAAGCTTTCATGCGCGTCATCTGGCGAGGCTTTACCGCTAAAATAAGCGTGAAATTGACGGGTTTTTGCGCGTGATTAGGTTACTTCCGTGCCAGTAAGGCAGCTAAACACTATGGAATTGTTGGCTTGCAAAATACGCGGAAAAAAGTAACTTTTAATTCATTCGCATAAATTAAGCCGAATGTCGGCTTAATAATATGAAGTTTAAAAATAAATAATTAAGGACCGTCTAGAGAGAATGTATTGAAGCACCCGTATTAACGGTAACCGTCCAAACTAAATCATCATCCTGATATTTCTTCGAGAAAGTCCTTTTTATTGGTTAGCTTATCGCGGTTATGCTTCCGATTGTTACGCTTGTATCGTGTAGCTTGTTAACCAAATGTACCTACAGATCAGTCACGGTTCCCTACCGACGGACACTGCCCAAAATGACGTCTCCAGATACCCACTCGACGACTCTGTGCATTACGCTGAACAAGGAGGAGTTCCTCGATAGCCGAGTGGTGCGACTCCATAAAGGTACCTCCATTACCACAGCCACCATTCTCTTTGGTACTCAAACACGCTTCTTCAGGCTGGAACCTGCGATTCGTCTGTGGTGCGGGCCTGCTCGGACGTCATGTCCGCCTACACGTCTACGGCATCGAGAAGACGTTTGAGTTCAAGGAGCTGCGCAAGCTGGAGGAGCTGGACGACTTCGTGCAGCTCACATGCGACTTCTTCGGCGCATTCAAGTAGGGCCAGACTAGTGTTTATCCGCGCTTGACCTGGTATGAGCTTTCTGACCACTCTAAGAGCCTGGCCACCGGAGTTCTTGTACGACGCGTTAAAATTTATGCAGGCATGGGCTCGAGCTGCTGCCTTGCCAAACTGGGATGTTAAGCGATTTTTCGGAAGGCTACCGGCTTGCTTTAGCCTGTCCCTCGGTTTATATTTGGCCATTCGATTTACTAGCGATACGAGGAACTATGACGATCTAATTTCCAGCAACTTGCCGACGATAGGCCAAGGGCTGCCTAGGCTCTCTTGTCCTTCGCACTTTAACCGTTTGGTAGAGATGCTTCTAGTAGGATAGCACTCGCCGTAGAAGTCTAGGAGTAATAAGACATCCTACCGAGAATAGCGGGAGCCCAAAGTACCTTTTGGAAATGGTATGCATAAAATCACATGTGACGACGATGCCCTAGGATTTTAGCAGAAGTGTAACCATGTCCTGGAATTTACCATCGTCTGGTTAACACACGAACACTTTCCGTTTTTCAGGTACGAAGCCTGGCTCCTGCCCGACGATAAGACGCCCGTGGCACGCGGCTACTTCTCCATTGTGCCCGAGTGGGAGATCGCCAACAAGGAGACCACCGCGCTGGACGGGCTCAGCATCATCACGCACCTGGCGAAGCTTCTCGGACCGTTCAACGAGTGGGAGGATCGGCTGCGGGTGGCGAAGGAGGCCGGCTATAACGTCATCCACTTGACGCCCATTCAGACGCTGGGCGTATCGAATAGCAGGTGAGATCCGGATGAACTCGGCTCTCTTGGATGCGAGAAATACCCAGTTAAATTCCGCAAACGGAAACCTTCTAGGGTGCTCAGTTAACGAGTTTCTTTCCAGAGTATGGGTGGGATGGGATAACTTCCGATTCGGCTTCGGAAATTCGGCGCATATTTGACTTCGGTGGTTCGGATCGGGCTAAACCGATTTTTTTCAAGGACAAAATAAAATGGTCGGCCGCTTTGTTGCCTTTGAACATCACTGAATAAGACTATTTCTTTCTGATTTGTCCGAACTTCAAACGATGCCCGGCTCAGAAGCAGGGATTGGAAGATTTCGGATCAGCTTAGGCAATTTAAAACGCAACACTTTTCGAAATTTTTATTCGGTTTCGCTTCAGTTATTTTCTTAAGTTTGGGCAGAACCGGAGCCGGACTGAACTTCGTAAGCCTCCTTCACCGACTCATGCTTTAGCTACTCCATCGCCGACCACCACAAGCTCAACCCGGTCTTTGGTGAGGAGTACACGCTGGACGACGTGCAGAAGTTCGTCGAGAAGCTCGAACACGAGTGGTCGACGCTGGCGATCCAGGACGTCGTATGGAACCACGCCGCGAAGAACGCTCAGTGGCTATGGGTACGCCGACATACCAATCTTCGTACAGCCTTGGGTGACCTTTCCAGGACCACCCAGAATGCGCGTACAACTGCGTCAATTCGCCCCATCTTCGCCCAGCGTACGTCGTCGACCGTGCGCTGCAGCAGTTTAGCCGCGAAATCGGCGACGGCAAATGGGAATCCAAGGGCATTCCGGCCGTCATCGATTCGGACGCTCACTTGGCGGTAAGCCTCGGTGAATTTTTCCTGACTATGTCTGTTCTAGGCCCTGCGGGAAGTGCTACTCGGTGATGTGTTCCCGAAGATATGTCTCCAGGAGTTCTTCCAAGTTGATATCGACAAGTGCGTCGAGGAGTTCCGTCGCGCAGCGAAGGGTAAGCAGGCACCATAATTTAACATCTATCGGTCCCGTATGAATCGGTCTTTTGGGCCGATTCCGATTATCCGTAGTCCGCGTTTTAACTGCGCGACGACTCTGACTGGTTTCAGGCCAACTACCGTCGACGGAAGGCCTTGACGCGGACGTGAAGCTCGTCCAGGACCCTCAATACCGCCGTCACGGCACTAGCGTCGACCTGGAGCTAGCACTCAAGCGCTTCAACCACCGCCAAAACGACGCTCCGTCGGAGGACGAACGGATCGAGCGATGCGCGAACGCCTTCCGACAACACCTGGAGACGCTGAACCAGGAGGCGGGCAACGTCGCCTTCGACCACGTCTTTGCGGCGGTCAACGCGATCATGGGACACGTGCACTATGAGCGAGTGGCAGGCCATGGACCGAGAAGAGGACTCGTGACGGACGAAGCGCCACTCGTGACCAAGTAAGTCGAAAATAGCGAGAATTGGAGCAAACGTTGTGCTAAAAATGCATATATATTTTCTTCGAACATACAATTTAAAAAAAATTAAAATACTGAAAATAAGCTAAACTATTTAAAAAAAGGTCCTGAAATAATTGCGTCGTTTCTTGGCCCTTTTAATCATTTTTTATTGTTCACAACAAAAATAATGGGAAATTCAACGACTTTTTTAGCTACTTCCTTCACCGTGGGCCGATTCGCACATGGGAAGATGACGAGAAGGCCTTGGAGGATCCGGATGAGGCGAAGTACGCGATGGCCTGCAACGGCTGGATCATGAACGCCGATCCGTTGGTCAACTTCGCCGAGCCGCCGTCGATGGTGAGCAGCCCGATGGTCCGAACAACCAAGCACTACCGTCCCCGTGTCATACTCACCCCTCCCGTACCGCACCGCCGTACCGTAAATACGGCAATAGTATGTGGTACGGTGTACTACACGGCACGGAAGTATCAGATACGGCACGGTACGGCACATCAGCTATGCCGCTAACAAATGGTATCTCATGCCTCCAAAGATTGTTCCGAATTCGGACATTTCCCCAATTCCAGATTCCGAATAAAGTGTTTTTCCGAATTCCGACTAAAGTCGACATCTTTTCGACACATCCCCGTCCGACCTTCACCTGCCTGCTTGCAGGTGTACCTGCGCCGAGAGCTCGTCTGCTGGGGTGACTGCGTCAAGCTGAACTACGGCCGCGCGCCCGAGGACTGTCCCTACCTATGGGACTACATGCAGAAGTACTCGGAGCAGTGCGCGCGAATCTTCCACGGCTTCCGCATCGACAACTGCCATAGTACGCCGATTCATGTCGCGGAGTACCTGCTTCAGGCGGCGCGGAAGATCCGCCCGAACCTCTACGTGGTGGCGGAGCTGTTCACCGGCGCGGAGGACTTGGACAATCTGTTCGTGAACCGACTCGGAATCACCTCGCTAGTGAGAGGTACGCTTTGATTTGATTGCCGACAACGCAACTAGCGGCTGGCAGACGCTTCGTCGCTATCGTGGATTACTGATACCAAGCAGATACATGTGTTCTTAAACACACGTTTCATTTCATTAGCCCGTATTCCATAGCGCCAATGTATTCCCGTATTGTATTTGCGTGCATTCGAGCGCCCCTGCATCGGTAAAAGCGCGGCTGCGTTGCGTTGTTGTACGCATCGCAGCGTAACTGCATGAGCCATAGCGCTATGGCCTACTAATAGCACTACCGCATGCGCCGTAAAATTGCTCCATGCATCATAGACTACCGCATAGGTAGGTCATAGTAGAGGTAGTCGCGACCCCCCCCCCCCCGTACCGTACCCCGTACCGTAGAATACGGTACGGAATACGGTACGGCCCCTTTTCAAAGCCGTACTACGGCCCATAGTACGCCGTTCTAGTCAGAAAGTCGTGCCGTACCGTACTGAGCATGATCCCCCCCCCGTACCGTACTCCGTACCGTAGAGTACGGTACGCAGTACGGTACGGTACGGAATACGGTACGGCCGACTACGTCTAGGTCATAGCGCCACCGCATGCGTCATTGATGACAATGCGCGTGCGTGCATCGTTACGTTGCCGCATGCTTCGTAGGAGTACGCCATCATTACATTACTGCAAGTACCGATTTCTTTTTGCCGGTAGCTTTCCCAGCGTTCCATGCTGCATTCTTACCTTTGTCCCGCAGTCCTTGCCATTTGCAATCACTAGGTCCCTTTTTAGCGTTCTAGTCCGGAATGTAAACTCCGCGCCTCTTTAGAGGCCCAAAACGCACCGGACAGCCACGAGCAGGGCCGGTTTGTCTACCGCTACGGAGGCGATCCAGTAGGCGCTTTCCGCTTTAAGTCGGTCCGGCCCGCAACGGGCGCCGTGGCCCATGCGCTGTTCTACGATCAGACGCACGACAACCCGACGCCATTCAAGGTACACACGCATACTGGGCGTAGATTCAAAGCCAGTGATGTTTTCAGAAGCGTACCGCCTACGACTACGTTCCGACGGCCGCCATGACTGCGATGGCGTACTGCTCGTCGGGATCGACACGAGGATACGACGAGTTCGTGCCCTTCCACGTAAGCAACACGATTGGTCGGTAGCGTCTTTAAAAACGTGGGCTTTAGATTGACGTCGTGAAAGAGACCCGTCTGTACCAGTCCTGGTCGGAGGTACAGAGCACGCCTGAGCTGCTAGGAATGATCAAGGCTCGGAAGCTCTTCAACGACCTCCACTACAGGCTGTCGAAGGATGGATTTTCGGAGGTACTATTGGTCCTTCCAAGCTCACTTATGCAGTGTGCGTTTAGATCTTCGTGGACCAAGTCAACGCCGACGTCGTCGCGATCACTCGTCACAACCCGGTGACGCGAGAGTCGGTGCTGTTGATTGCGCACACTTGCTTCTCCACCTCTGCGTTCAGGTGGAAGCCAGAATGCCGCAACGTCGATGTCGCAGGTGTGTGTGTCTCAAGGCTGGAATACTTAGCTCGAGGAATGCGCCGAAATTGCGATTCACGAACCCTAGCTTTTTCAGGCCTAGGATAAAAATTTACTCGAAAAGTACCCGCCGCAGCCTGCTCCTCTATGAATTTAAATAATTTTGTAAATAAGGGAACAAAGCTGGACTTTACGAAGCGGTATAGAGAAGGTTATTTTAGCGGGAAATCGAAAATGAGACGTTTTCATAATCATCGAAAGCCAGAACCAAAGGAAATTAAAATCAAAATTTGTGCGCATGCTTGCTATGCCTGAAATGTCTTCAAACTATGCCAGGACTAAGCAGCCAATAGCTTTCAGACGACATCACGGACATCCTCTTCGAAGTGAAGACCGTCGAGGACCCCGCAGCTCCGACCGATTCCGGAAAGGCGGCCGCCGACCGCATTACCGGACTTCACAATTTCACCGTCGAGATCCACGAGAACGTCGAGTTCGGCAAGTCGATGGCCGTCGACGTCGTAAACGGATCGATCAGCTTCAAGCTGTTCCCGTCGGGATCGGTGGTCGCTTTCAAGTATGCATCCGAGAGAGTGAATAGCCCACGAAGATGAGTGGTTCAGGATCGCTCCGAAACCGGAGACGAAGGACACATGCGCCAAGATCGAGAGCCTCGTTGCTAGCGACAAAGTGCAGAACGGTAAGCTTTTGCCCGGCCTTTTTTACCAGTTTTTACGTTACTGCTCCGATATGTTCCTGTGCGGAGAACAAGATTCAAATTCCGAATGCATGCGGTAGCGCTATCACGCATGTAGCTAAGCTGTGATGCATGTTGCTCACGGCCTCTTGGCTATGATCAATTTGTAGTTTCTGTTCTTATCAGCTTAATCTCTGATACGAGTCCTACTGGACTCCTCGAGATGTTACAGCGTGATGGTGCGTGCGGCAAAAGCTGTATGCCGTAGCGTTATGAATCATGCATGCGCAAATGGTGCATGCGCAAACGCATGATGCATGCTGTAGTGCTATGTTGCATGAGGGTTCAGAATTCTGAAAAATATAGAGCTTACTTCAAAATTCATATTGACTCGGCGCCACTTCGGCACAGACTTGCTGTCGACCTCTCCGTGTGCGTGATTGTCTACGGCTCAATGCTGGCTTTTCAGAGCTCAAGAACGAAGTCGCAAAACTCTCGCTCGACACGCTCGGCTACGTGCTCTTCCGATGCGAAGGCGAGGAACAGGCGCAGTTCGGCACTGGCGCGTACGACATTCCCGGCTTCGGGAAGACCGTCTATTGCGGACTGCAAGGTAAGTCTGTTCGTTATTCGCATTAAAGAGTGGAGCAGTATCATGTTACGAACTCAATACCGAACTGGTACGGTGCAGCGAGATCAGTATGGTACGAAGGAGGGTCGGAGTAGGGTACGATGAGGTCAGTACGCTACTTTGAGGTCAATACGGTAGGAAGGAGGGTACGGAGTAGGGAACGATGAGGTCAGTATGGTGCGGAGTGCGGAACGTTGAGTTCAGTATGGTACGGCGTATGGTACGGCTTACCAGTATTTACTATCGTACCGCAACGTATTACAGCCCGCACCGTGTTCAATACCAGTCCGGTACAGCATCCGTACGTCCGTACGATGCGACTTTGGTTTCTCTGCCTTCAATCCGTACGTCCTCAGAAAGACATTTAGGCATTTACCCGCTCATCAAACGCATCCAAAACTTTCACGACCTGGGCCACCCGCTGTGTGGCAACCTGCGCGCTGGCAACTGGATCTCGGAGTACACGGTTAACCGTCTGAGGCGCCTGCCAGAACTCGAGAAGGTCGCGCAGATCTTCGACGACACGCTGAGCTTGCTGGCGCACCTACCGCACTTCCTGCGACCGTGCTACTTCGAGCGGCTTTTCTCGTACCTCTATGACGCGGTGCGTGAAGTGACGTTGCAGAAGATCTTGTAAGTTTCAACGCGGGTTGTGCTCACGCTTGATTTGTAGATTTG
>JNEY01000464.1:23683-42249 GCA_020875895.1 Aphelenchus avenae
TTAAAACGATAACCAAAGCGGTAAGGCCTAACAAAGCGAGTAGAATCTAGCGGAGCATAAAGAACCGTCTACCGTCGTCCCGTTAACCGCTTGGTCTTGTGCGCGCGGATACGGAACAGTGGCTGGCGCAGTACATTCACGACTGCATACCGGCGGACGCTTGCCCTCATGATTTCACTGGCATCAGGCATCAAAATCGCGAATTAGTTAAAGAAGTTAGCTGTATTCTAGTTGTCTTAAAGCTGCCGTACGAGTCCTCATTGAAGACATTTTAAGCATGTCCGTTACAGACATTTGCTAAGAACGTTTATGGGTTCTAAATTTCGTGTTCAGAAACTCCTCGGCGCGTGGACACTGCAAGACGGGATCAGTCAGTCCGAGAGTGTCCCCGTCTACGTCAAATGAATTCGATGACAATCATGCCAAGCCGGCTCCGTTCTTTCTCAGAAAAGCCGAAAGAGTGGGTACGTGCCTTTTGCACTGCACGGTGTAGATGGATTGTGTTGTATGTGGCCTTGTGCACTAAAGCTTAAATAAGTTTTTTTTACTAGTGTTCAAAACGTTGGTGGTCTAGATTTGCGTCGTTTTGGAGATCTCCGGTATGCTCCCCTCCCTGCTCATTCTCGGTTTGTCCTTCAAGAAGCACAAGGAGAGCTTCAACGCTGGCCCGCGAATCTTCGCTGTCAACTTGATGCTTGTTAACATCGTCCTATCTAACGTCAGCTTTTTCCGCGACTACGGTCAGGTCAACGAAGAATTCTCGATCTTCTACTACTCCCTCGGAGGTGGACTATACCCAAAGTGCCTGTACCTAAAATTAACCTTAGATTTTGTAAGCTGGAGATTTGCTCTGCAGTCGTTAATGCTTTTGATCTTCAACTGCTCGTTTGTTCCGATGATGGCAGTTACGCTGATTTCTCTATACAGTACGCATGTTCTGTCTACAAACAGGAGCGTGACGCTGTTTGCAGCTACAGTTCTTGCAGCCGGTAAGATTCATGCGTGTTTCATCTAGCCCTTGGTATCGTATTACTTAGACGTGCTGCCAGCAGCGTTTCAAGCAGTGAATGTCCTCGTCATCATACCGCCAGGACTACCGAAATCAGTGCTTACAACCGCGTATATAATCACAAGCTTTGCGCCCTACACAGTCCAGCTCGTGCTCACAGCGATAGCTTTGACCGTGATTCACAAAAAGAGCCAGCACCAGCATTTTTCCGAAAGAGCGGTACGTTAGCATAGGTAATCTGCAAACCGAATAGTCATGATTGCCAAGTTTAGCAAGAAGAAGCCAGAGCAAAACTTGTCCGGACCATGATGTTCGCGATTGGACCTTGCATCGTTCAAGTGCCCTTTGCGTGCTTGATGCTGGTACGCCTCGTACGGAACGATTCAAGGTAATAGCAGTTCTTTGTAACGCTACGCTGTTGTGATATTCACTTTCGTTTTTAGCATTTGGGACTATATCTCAGTTTCGCTTAACGATATCGTCTACGTCGTATTTGCGCTAAAGCCCACCGTCGACGCTTTTTCTTTGCTGTTGTTCATGGGAGAATACCGCCCAAAAGCGCTTGAAAAAAAACTAGCAACCCGTGTCGTGAAGTGGTCTAGAGATCGAGGATGTAGATCAGCACGGGGTTATAATGTTAATGTGAACGATGTGCGAAAGTTCCGAGAACTAATCGTTCTGAGGGGCGCAGCCCTTCCCTAACAAAGCGCCTGTAGTGGTACAGTTCTGTCCACTACAGTTAATGTACTAGGATGTTCTTTGCCCGTTCCCAAGTCTGTCCCTCATGCTTCCATCCAGCTAATCCGTCCGGCGCTCGCCGGGCGGAACGGCTCAAATGCGTGTACTTTGCCACTCTCGGCCGTTCCCGTTCCCGTCCCCCGTTTTTAACGGGAACGGGGAACGGCATGGGGGGGGGGTCCAGGAACGGCTGCCGTTCTTGGACCCGTTTTTTGGCCATTTTTTACATCAAAATTACGAATAATCCTAAGGGGGGACCCTTTGGTGAAGACATAATTCGCAAAAGTATGCACATTTCGTACAAATTTTTAACTTTTTTTTCTTTAAATTTTCCATTGTTTGTTCTTTTCTACTGCAGGAACAACATTACATTAAGAGCTAATGGGCAAAGTGGCTGCTCTGATGAACTTTTTCTATGAAAATACGGCTTTTTGGGCGTATTTTTCGTTTGGAGAACGGGAACGGGTAACGGGCCGTTCTTTTGGCTACGGGGAACGGCACGGGGGGGGGGTCAGCACGGGAACGGGGTACGGCACGGGGAGGGGGTCATACCGAACACTACTTAAAACTACAACACGCAATGCGGGCTCAGTACCTATCAGGCCGTGACGTAGGAACTAACTAGGCATATAACAGGAGCATTGATTCGCCTGTATGTTGCGTTTTTGTGAAAACTATTCTCTCGACGTGCATTCATCGCAGACAAAATAACACACTATTTACGTCAACAGAATACACACGTTAGGGCGCGTACAGAAGTCAGCCAGCATTTTGCTTCATAAACAGCTCCCACGTGAGTTGTCCCTGCAGTCCTGCGTAGTTGAACATGGAGAGTAGCGCCAAAGTTGAATTGTTCACTTGCGAAACACGCTGAAAAGTTTACGAGTCGGCTAAACTAAGAGCCATTCGGCCGCGCCGCGAGAGGCTTTCCCTGACGTGCCGTCCTCTGAGCGCAATGGCATGGCACGCCGAGGAGTCAAAACGCATCCTTTTCCGTTCACTCCTAACGCGAGACGGAACACGAAACGGCAAAATCTACAAGTCTCTGTGCTCCTTATCTTGCTTATACCCCCAAAGCACGGGTTCTAAACAAAAGATTGTTCAAAGCTGGGCACTTTCGACCAGAAATTCCGCCAAGAACGGCGATTTATAGCGTAAAAAAGTCGTCTCGAATAACCCGCACGTTCCAAAACGTAGTTGAAACATGCCACAGTTGTGAGTTTGCCTATAATTTCGTATTTCCGAAGATTTAGTTTTGACTCGTGCCGCGGGGCGGTTCCGCGCTGGGCCGTCCTGGTGCGGCTCGGAGCCCGTGCACGGGGCGAGGGGGACAGGACGGAGGACATTAGGTTTGCTAGGGTCAGGACGGAACGGGGAACGGGCGGTGTACCCAATAACTCTGGCTGAATTCACCGCTCCGAAATACCTCTACCGCAGGAAGCAGGAGAAGCAGATGATTGACCCTGCGAACTGCACGGCTAAAATCCGCTTTTCCGACGGATTCCTGGATAACGCTTGAGAGCACGGCTAGGTATCTTTTCTTCATGTCCCTGACGACGTCTGCGCCCGATCGACTCATTCCCGGAACTAAAGCGGGCGCACGTTTATAGGGACTCTCGGGCACGCACCTTCAGCGCAGAGGCATAACAGCTTGAGGATAGCGTATTCCGCTTCGCTGATGTCGAGCTGTGAGAGTGGATCGACGAGTTCCGACATCGCACTGTCGACTATCGGCCAGATTGGGCTCATCCTAAAGCATGTAGCAAACTGACCGTTCATCACTGAGTCTGAGGACGCAGACTCGAGCACACTTATTAAGTCCGCCCTTGGACTAAGGCTCGAGCTCACTGAGAACCTGGGGCTCATTGGACTTGCAAAAGTGAGTCTTATACGTTAGTTCAAAAAGTTTTTTATACGTTTAGTCCAGGAACACGCTAGGACCGAGCCGTAGTTTTACGCCAGCTAACAAATGGGTAACTTGTAAATTCATGAGGGTTCAGTTGGACACCCCGAAAAACTAGACTGTTTCACTAAGCAGGAAAAAACGAGTACTCTGTCTCGGTCTGACTTAGCGAACTTACCACACTTATTTGGCATACGAGACTTATTTTAAGTGAAATTTTAAATTTTTTGAAATTGGTTGTATTTATTTAATTTTTTAATTTTACTTTTCAACTTTTTTATATTTTCTTTTTAAATTCTTTAAATTTATTTCGGTTTTAAAAAAAAATGTTTTTATTAAAGCCCCAACAGACGCTACTCCCTGTACTAGATTATAATTCTCTTTTCAACTGCGTACGAAGAACATCGATTCTCCTTTCTACCCTGTTATCGAGGATGGTCTCTAAGAAAATGCAACAGCGCAAAAAGCGGCATACTCGTGATTTACTCGCTCCGATAAACTCGCTGGATGGTAATCCCCGCCGCTCATTGCCACGCCTTTCGTTTTGTAGACGGCCGAGCGATGACACAGTAAGAGCCAAGCACAGGGGATGATGCGTGATGCAAGCAGTAGTTCCTAGGCCAGTAAGTAACGTAGCTTAAGCCAACACCTTCCGTATTTTCTGAAGTATTACCCATCGATTTCAATTTTTGGCTTATAACTAAATTCCTAGTACTTTTTGTACGCAGTCGAGTTAGTTGCTAAAACGCTAGAGCCCTTCGATGTCCTTCGTTTTGATGCCGGTAATGAAGGGAAGCTTGTTGGCAACCCCGAAGGGAAGTTCGTTTGAGGAAGAGTGAACAGAAGAGGAACAGGAACAGTATCCACTATCTGTTCCGAAATACAGTACCTTGTCTCTAGCCTCAAGAGCAGCGATTTCCGGAACGAAGCTCGTCCAGTCGACGGTGTGGAGAATCGTCCTGAGACAGCTTTGTCGCAGGCTGGACATTGTTGCGGTTCTCACAGGCGCCCAGTCCATCTGAAAGGAATTCAAACAGCATTGTTCTCCCGTTCGTTTAGTCAGTGCTAAACCCGGAAAGCTTACTGGGCTCCTCCGGCATATTGCGCCGGGTCGATGAAGTGCAGTGGACACTGGGACATTGAAATCAAAGGTCGCGTTGGAACCGGAACCGTCGCTATAATTGTCGCATAGCCTGAACCTAAGCTTGTAAAAAGGGAAAGTGAAACAAAAGACGTTCTTTTCAATGGAAACAAGGTACTGCGGTAATGTGTCCAAGTCGAAATGGTCGTGAGAACGCAGCAGATTCTTGACTCCTAGCGGCAGCTCGTCCAAATCGTTCTAAAGCGCCATGACCAACATTTGCTTTAAGCGCTGTAAAAAACCTTCGTTGAAGGCGTCGGAGCGATTTGTGCGGCGAAGGAGGCAGTGTCTACGTTGACAACAGTAGGTAAGACGGAGAGCGACCTCTGCTCTGACGCTGCGGGGCGGAGTGCAACGGCACTTCCACGTTCGGATAGAGTCATGCTAGCGCCGCGAACGCGCGCAGGTCGCTTCGAATTAGTATCTCTCAACACTACAATTTGCACAGAAACCAATGAGTCTGCCGGTAATAAAGTCAGCTAGCGTTCGAAAGACGTCCGTACAGCGTGGACGTTTGGGTTCGGTGTCGTACCGTAATGCCTTTCTTTCTCCTTTCTCTTTGAAAACCGTATGCGTCCCGCAGACTTTGGCATGCCCTCCCTACCGTTAACCTCTTAAAATCCTCGCCGTTCCGTACAGCACAGAATGGAAAGCTGCACGGCAAAAAGAACGAAAGTTTTCCGTGTCTTTCTCCACTGGAACGGCACGGAACGGCGTCATTCTTTGAGTCGTGTCGTACTTCGTTCCGTACCAGTATCGAACGGAGTACGGCCCCGAACCTAACTACCCCCCCCCCCCCCCATCCCGTAAAGTATGGTACGGAATACCAAACGGAGTATGGTACGGTACGGCTGTCGAAACTTACCGCTCCCGTATGATTTTTAGTGGTAATGGTGCGGCTTTTTCAGAATACGGAACAGAAACCCGCACCAGGGGTTAGGAAGGACAGAATCACTTACGTTTGGGGCTCATGCCGACGGCGATACACTTTCGATATCGGCAAGCACGGCACCCGTTACGCGAATCTTCAAAGTAAACCAATCAATCTAACAAACAAACTTGACTAGGGCGAAAACAGGGGGCTTTGTGTTGTGCCCTAGGAAGCCGACATAGACCTTACATACCTTTCGATATTTCGCACTTCTCGCTTTTCGCACATACGAAATGTTCTCCGGTACGCCCGTTTCGATGGAAGAAGCCCTTGCACGGCCTAGCACAAAACAATAAGAGCCACGTAAAAGTGTGAAGAAAAGTAGGGGCCACCTTTTGCGGCACTGCAAATATTTACCAACAACATATGCTCCCAAAATGCCTCGATGCGTTGTCATCTCCGCAAACCAAACACTGCATTGCAGCCGGTGAAAGCGAGCTCTGTATCGTTCGACGGCGCGGTGCCTAGGAAACTGTGTTGCGGTACATTTTGTCACGGTATGAAACTGTATAAAATTGTCGTTGCTAAGCCCAAGCAAAATTGGACTAGCCTAAGCCCGAGTCCAAGCCTAAGCATGGACGATGGCTGGGTAATAGGCACTAAGCTGAGTGCGCAAGATAAACTAAGCTGGCATTTCTTGGGCGGCCTATTGAAGACACGCTTGACACGGCTAACTAATAACATAAATTGCTAAGGATCTTTTAAGCGTCGGGAAATCCTCTAATGGATGGTCACGGATGATCCAACCGGTTGCCATGGCGGTTAATGTTAGAAAGGAAGGATTTGCAGCTAAAGATGCACTGCCCGTAGCATAATCAATTTTAATGCGCTATGTGTCATAGCGCTACGACATGTATCCAGTGTTCCAAAGTTCGTGCGTCGGAACACTGCATAATGTGGACCAAAAAGCCGAAATTCGATGTTTTACATATCTTTGCACAGGCTAAACGCATTCTTTTTCGGGCAATCGAATGATACCAAACTCGAAGGGGTATCCGGGTTTTGAATGCAGTATTTGGCAGTGAGCACGTCTACTTGCACAGTACGTCTTTAGGGTACTGAACCTTGGCTGCCGATCCCTAGCCAAAAGCTACGGTGTCGTGCGCCCACGCATATGTAGAAACTTTGAACTCAGTTCCAGCAGAATCTAGTCGCAGTTCTCTTTCAAGGATTGGCTATGCATCGCGGCGGAGCACCTAGTCGCGAAGCTCAATATTTCCCATGCACTTCGCCAGCACGGGTCCCCACAGGGCGACGTCGCCTGGAAGCAGACCATCCGTCGAAAAGCTGAAGGACCACATTCACACGGCCAACGCGCACATGGAGGAGAACCCGTGGACCTCGCTGCCGGAGCTCACCAACGCCAGGGGAGAGGTCTGCGGCGGCTCGTGCCCCGCTCAGGCGTGGTCCGTCGGCTGCTTCCTCAACACGGCGTCTACAGCGAAAAGTACCACAAATCTAAAAGTACCACAAATTTGTGGTACTTTTCGCGGCAAATTTGTGGTACTTTTCGCTATAGACCCCCCTGGTCTACAGCGAAAAGTACCACAAAATTTTAAGTACCACAAATTTGTGGTACTTTTCGCGGCAAATTTGTGGTACTGATCGCTATTTTGCCCTCAACACGCTTTGGACCTTCCAGCAGCTCTGCTAGGAAATTAGCGTAGACACTTCCACGAAGTTCTTAGACGTTGCATCACTTTGTTAGACTTTGACACGTTGCGCATTTAATTAAGTTCCTACGGACTCGTGTCATTAGCGATTGGCTCATCTTGCTAGTGCCTTAAATAATTATCGACAAGACACGGGGTTTACGCATATGCACGATGATAGAATCATTCCTGTTGCGAATTATTTTTCTCAGTCTCGGCGTGCCATCTAAGGAGTGCGGAGATTTGCGCTAAAATGGCGGCCTTGGACCATATTTAGGCGAACTCCGTATCCATGCGCACTAGTCCGCTCCGAATCGCTGTGTCCCCATTACGCCTCGAGGACGAAGACCTTCGTGACTTCGCGGAGCGCCTCTCGTACCGCCACCGTGGACAGCCGCCCCAGTTGCGAATCTACGACTTCCCCGCGGAGCAGCAGGGAGCGTTCGCCGCAATGCGCCTGCAAATTGCGCTGCACCCGGGCAACAGGCTCGAACTGAACCGTGCTCCGCTCCCGAACCTCTACTTTTACAAGCCGGACGAACAGATTCGGATTGTTAACCACCCAGGCATATTCACCTGGTGAAGTAAAAGGATGTATAGCAACTCCGCCAGCAGGCGATTGAGTAGGCGCTGGTGGGCACCGATGAGAACAAAGTTTGGGTATGCACCGATTAACCGCTTAATTTATTTGATATAAATGATGGTAAAATCCCACTTCGTGATAGTGGTTTTTGCACCGTGAAAATGTCTTGCCTGCTTAGGACTAGCCTACCACGTCTTCGAACTAGCCTACCACGTCTTAGGACTAGCCTAACCCTTACGCGGCGCGCTTTGCACCGGCACGCTTAGGCATAGGCGCTGGCCTAGGTGTTCTGATTTGGCTTGGGCTTTGGTCACAAATGCTACGCAAACACAAAGTTTCTTCGTTTTTAAGAAGAAAATGAAAGTTTGTAATTTTCACGAAGTGGTGCAGCAAACCTACTTTCTTGAAGTGGACATTTTTGCACCATTTCGTGAATTCACGAAGTGGTCCACAAAACCACTTTCTCGAAGTGGGCTCACGAACCGGGGTGGCACCATAAATGATCTACGCTGTTTAAGCTGGCCATACCTGCAAGGCTACGAAAAGCATTTACTGCTCAGTATGGTACCATTAGCCAGCGAAAAGAAGAGAAAGCGGATTTGGTGACAATTTGACGCTCTTTATACGCGGACCCTTGTGGTCCGTACTCTGCGCTATCAACGTTTTGCTTACCGTTACCGACAGGCAGACACGCGTCGAATACGCGCCGATCGGCCACGAGGTCGACTGGACGTTGTGCGACTCTGGAGAGATTTCGCTTCATGGCGTCAGGGGCAAGTACGTCTCCAGCATCTAACGGGATATAAGGCCTTAGAGAAAATAATAAAGTGATTTGAGTCTTACTGGTCTTCTTTGAACCTTTGAAGCCAATACTTTCGGGATTCCTTTGAGCATTTTCAGCCGACAGTTTCACATGTACACAACACAAGCCGTTAAAACTACTCGCAGTTATTCGTTCAACAACGCTAAATTTTTCTTATTTTGGCAAGAGGAAGCGCTTCATTTTCCTTTTTCGGGGCTCTTTCATTTCTGTTCGTTCCTTTTCATGAAAGGCTCTGGGCAGCGGCGGAGCACTTCCCCGCGAAGCGCAAGATCTCACACGCGCTACACAAGCACGGATCCCCTCACGGCGACGCCGCCTGTACGCACTCCGTCCAGGAGCCGAAAGACCGCATTCACGTGTACGGAGTGGCCATGGAGGAGAACCCGTGGGCCTCGCTGTAAGAGTTGATGCACCGAAGAATTCTTGCCGTTTTCCGCATTAACGATAGAGAGTTCGGTACGGGGACCGAGTTGCCATGTCCTTGGAATAACTGTCGCTTATTTTTTTACAATGTGTCAGTGTTCCTAAAGTTTAAACACTAAACGAAAAAAAGAAGACAGGAAGCACAGGACGGAGAATAAACATCTCACATTCTTTACCAGTTTCAGAAATTTTGGAATCTTGTACGGCAGGGAGAACGGTATCACGACGATTCGTTAACGACGATTCGTTAATAAAAAATTACGACGATTCGTTAAACGAGGATTCGTTAACGACGATTCGCGGATAAAATTCCGGAATACGTGTCATGACTTGTTTAATCCTTCTCCGTCCGAGAGAGTTCTTTAAAAACTTATGATTATCACCTCATCAAGGAGCGCTGGGAGCTTAGGAACCTTCATTCGTCGTGCACGAACAAGCCCTCCCTCTAAAACTGACCTCATTGTAAAGCCGTGGAACACACTAGCTACATAGGGATTAGGCTTAGGCTTAGACATGGATTACGCGGCGCCGTAGGTGCCGGCAACATAATCAGCTCAGTCCTCTTACCTACCATGCTTAATGAACCACCCCTCCCTCTAAAACTGACAAAATCCCAATCCCACTGTTTAGGCTTAGCGAGCCGTTGTTAACGAATCGTCCTTAACGAATCGTCGCGATTTTCGTAACGAATCGTCGTTAATGAAACGTCGTTAACGAATCGTCGTAGAACCAGGGAGAACGCCTAGGGTGGACGGTGGGGGTAAGCCTAGTACGTTCACGGGCTGAAACGCCCGCTGCGTCGCCCGAAAGACGCTTATGTTAATCGTGTCGCGCCATTGCATTGCCAACCGGCGGGCACTTCAGTAGGCCCCGCTTAACCGCGTACTCCTTTATGTTCGTCAAAACGGCGAGGACCATGTCATCGTCGCTCTCTTCCTCGCAGCCGTGTTCGTCGCATGCTCTGTTGATCCATGTGAGGGAGTTTTGGGACATAGTGGCAGGCAAAATTTTCGTCATTGTAGCCAACGGAGCGACTTGCAACGGCGCAGTGATTAACACGGGTAAGGTTTCTGGCGACGGTTTATATTCCCTATGGGTCATACCATAAAAATACCTGCGAGCTTACCCCATGCGAGGCAACCATGGGCAACCGGGCCCTAGGCCCGCCGGGCCGGGCCGGGCCTCGATTTCGGCAGAACCAGCCGGGCCCCGGGCCGGTTCAGGCCTCAAAAATTGCCACACTTTGGTCACCCAGATTCCACCACCACAACCAATGGCTCCGAATCTAAGGGATGTCGGAGCATGGGAAGAGAGGGCTTCACGAACTATTAAATGTGAAACGACTAACTGTTTATTAACCGACCAAATCAGCTATGAATGTGGGGTGCAAAAGAAGTAAATGTCATCAAGTGATAGTTTGAACTCGCGTTCTAGCGGACGGTTCTACGTTAACGGTGTTCACACATGTCAGGTAATGCACGTTGGTCTTGAAACTTTTCGCATTCCACATGTTGACTGCCATCTTCTTCACGAACCGCAGAAAAGACATCGTGTAGTGGCGGTATTCTCCCATAAACATCAGCATTGAGCAAGCGTCGATGGCGGGTTTTAGCGCGAATACGATGGAGGCGATGTCATTCAGGTTCGTCGAGATATCGATCCAAAGGCTGAGCAAAGCGGGCCACTTGATGCTATAGTGAGCGTGCGTACCTTGAATCGTTCCGTAGAAGCTATGCCAACATCAAGCATGCGAAGGGCACTTGGATGATGCAAGGCCCAATCGCGAACAACGTGGTTCTGACAAGCTTTGCCTTGGCTTCTTCTTGCTAAACGCGGCAATCGCGACAATTCAGTTTGCAGGTTGTGCTAACGTACCGCCCTTTCGGAAAAATGCTGGTGCTGGCTCTTTTTGTGAATCACGGCCAAAGCTATCGATGTGAGCACAAGCTGGACTGTGTAGAGCGTAAAGCTTGTAATTATATATGCCGTCGTAAGCAGCGATTTTGGACGCCGTGGTGGTATGATAACAAGCACATTGAGCGCTTGAAATGCCGCGGGCAGTAGGTCTAAGTTGTGGGCTGTCATGGGGTAGGTAACCCTACGCCTTTACCAGCCGCAAGAACAGAACCTGCAAACAGCATCACGCTCCTCTTTGTGGACAACACGAGGGAACTGTATAGAGAAATCAGCGTGACGGCCATCATGGGGACAAACGAGCAGTTGAAGACCAAAAGCATCAAGGACTGCAGGGCGAATCTCCAGTTTGTAAAATCTAAGATAGATCTCTCAGGTACATGCCCCTTAGGGGTAGTCTACCTCCGAGGGAGTCGTAGAAAAGCGTGAAACCTTCATTCACCTGAACGTAGTCGCGGAAAAAGCTGACGATCGACAGAACGATGTTTGCCAGCATCAGATTGACCGCGAAGATTCTCGGGCCAACGTTGAAGCTTTCCTTGTGTTTTATGAAGGACAAGCCGAGAACGAGAAGAGAGGCAAGCGTCCCGAAGATCTCCAAAACGACGCAAGCCTAGACTACCAACGTAGGCTGAGCGCGTCCATAGCAAATTTAAGCTTTAGTTCAAAAAGTCACGTACCCACTCTCTCGGTTTTTCTGAGAACGAATAGATTAGGCTTGGCATGGTTGTAGACGAATCAATTAGACGTAGAGAGTCACTCTTAATGGGATGTGTCAGCTACTGCTCTTCATCTTACCCCACAAGACAGAGAGATCCAGGGGACGACAGTTGATGGTCTTACCGCTCTCAGCTATTTTTTTAAGTACGCCCAAATGCGAAAGCCTAGAAATTTACGTGAGCAGCGCTGAAACTAAATTGACGCCGTAGCCGAACGGCATCGCAAGACAGAGCAAAATGCTGGGTGAGTTTTCCCGGCTTGGCGAACCGCAGTTCCTGTATGGGGAGTTGCATGGCATTGCAGCAAAGGATTTCGGATACAACAATTAGGCACACTTTGACCAAAATTCCAAGCAAGTGAGGGCTCTTTAAAGTTAATTCAACGGCCAGTATGCTCCGTTATATCGGCAATGCTCGCTAGTCCGTTTGCATGAGCTCAGCTCATTGGAACTGGAGGCTTTATACGATACTCTGGCACCGCCCAAAAGAAGATGCTGGTCAAAGGTAGTACCCTGTAGTAGAGCCAGCGCATAGCAAGAGGCGGTGCTTCGCTACCTTAGCTAGTATTCAAGGAAACAGTTCGACTTGGTTGTGTCGAAGAGAGATCCCACTATTCCTCTGAGAGATACGGGCAGTGGGAGGAGCTTTTTGAATCCTCCATTGTCACGGCGGAGGGGGTGAAAACTTTTCATTATCCCAACAGTACTCTACTCCGCTTCGCTCCCGCTCGTTAGTTTCCATCCTCTTTATGATATACTGAGAAATGGATCTTGAGATCGTTATATGCTGGGCTCGGGCAAGGCTCAACCAAAGCATGGTAGACGGATCGGGCACTCGGCGAAGGACCATCTGACGGGAAGTTGAATCGCGCACAAGCAAATGTGTGTGGGCGCACCAGCATTATTGCCTGCACGTGCTCGTTGGTAATCCTTGTACCATCGTAGCGCTGCGAATTGCTCTGATCCTGCCCTAATCGGATACGGCAAACGCGGGCTGTTTCAATCGTCGCGCAAAAAAGTGAAACTCTATCCCAGTTAGATTAGTTGCGAGGACTGTACGTTTGAAAAGGTGCATGAGGATAGCATCCATCACTGTCTCTGAAACCGAAAGCCTCTGATTCCACGTCGACTAGTGAGCCGACTTCTGGCCCTCTTCGAAGCAAATGCGGCCAAACTGTGACAACGGCACTCGCAAATGTTGTTGTTGCAAAGTGTTTTTCTGGTTTGACAACGCCAGGCGCTTAAAGAGCGCAGTAATTGCTCGTTGCTATCATCGTTGCTTCTAGGTTGAGCTTGCCACATGCGCGCGACCGGCCACGATTCCGCTCTAATCGTTCGCTGCCGCTTCGACGGCCCGCTAATGATCGCCTTCCAAATGGTGATTAGCGGAAACTAAAAAAAAAGATTCCTCTGACTTTTGCTGTCTCGAAAATGTTGCGGTGTGTTTTGGGCGCTGTACGATAAATGCCAGGAGGCATAAACACCCTGCTTTATGAGGTCCATCTACGGCGTACCAGGCGAGAGTCCTCGTGATACTAAGCCGACGAAAATGCCGGCTTCGATGCCTATGTACGATGTGGAAACAACTGCCTGCAAAGATACTTAGCACTTCACCGAAACTGCTACTTCGCACTGCTGCCCTCGCACCGTGCAGGCACAGAACGTGCGCTTAAGTCGGTTCTCTCAACGACAGTCTAGAAAGTGTACGTCAATAGCAAAGATACCGACCTTTGTTGGAGTAACGCCTGCAGGAAGCCAGCGTTTCGGTTTTATCTTCGTGCTTTCTGAAACAAACTTTTACCTCCTGTAAATTTATAGTGGAGCTAAAAGCTTTAAAAAGCCCGTAGCATGAGTAAATTTTACACTAGGTAAAATTGTGAATTTAGGCGTGACTTTAACGGGGCAGGGGGTCTGACCTGTCCATCACGGGTGGGGGGGGGGGGGGGTAAAAAGTGCAAGATGACCGTCACGCATTTTCTGGACGTCTCCTTATTGTAGAGAAGCTCGTATCCGGACGTCTGCGAAATTTTATTTACACGAATATGCCAGTTTTCCGACAGGCGTTAAAAATACTGACGCAACGATGGGCCCTAGAACCAGCAGCTGAATTGCTCTGAGGGGTGTTGTCCTTCGTTAACAGAGCTGGCAGCAGGGCTTGCGGTTGACGCAGCTTCCGCTGCAGTAGATGCCGCCTCCTCCGATGTTTAGGCAGTTTTCTCTGGCAGCGGTGTTCGTTACGCATCCTGAAATCAGTTTTGTCTTGCTTTACATCATCTTTTGTTCATCAGTCGCATATTAGCCGACATGGAGCACCTTTACCAAAAATTGTACACTGGAGGACATTTTAGGTGGAGGCAATGACAAGTGGGGCATACGATTAGGACGTTTGTCTGGCTTAGGCGGCTAGTTATGACCGAAGGGGCGTCGTACGGGGTAAGCACGCATGTATTTTTAGGACGTGATTAGTAGGGAACTAGACGCTTGGCGCGGGGTCAGAAGCGGGTTTCGGCCAAAACAAATATAACTCGTTGAACAACTTTTCAAGGGCTATCGAATGATACCAAACTTGAGAGTCTAGCGAAAACTTTTTCTTATGGACCTCAGAGCCGATAAGGGTTGTATGGATATATACGTCGCCAGAAAGCCTCACCCGTGTTAATCACTGCGCCGTTACAAGTCGCTCCGTTGGCTATAATGAGGGAAATGTTGCACAGACCTATGTCTTAAAGCTTATTCACCTGAGTCAACTGAGCATGCAACGAACACGGCAGCGACGAAGAGAGCGGTGATGGTCTTCATGTTGGCAGAGAGCTGGATGAACACGGTACAGGTCTGCACTCGTTGTGGCGAGCACTGGAATGCTTCTGGTGGCTTCACATGCGCTTAAGTACAGGACTGATAAGACTTATAATTCATGGAAACCGGTCCGACTGCGATTCCACGTCGACAACGCCGAGGGAAGCTTAACAGGCGTTCGGAAAAAAGAAGATCATCGTGTACGCCGGACGCGATTTCTCTGCGGTCCTCGCCGTTTTTGTTGAAAGTCAACGGGACGCAGTTAAGCGACGCCCACTGAAGTGCTCACTGTTCGCAATGCAATGGCGCGACACATTAGCATAAGCGTATTTCCACGAGGCAGTGGGCGGCTGAGCCCGTGAACCTACTAGTCTTAGCCCCCTCTCTTTCTACCCTTAGCGTTGTCCATACCCTACAGGCAGGCCTCTCAACTCGAAAACCATGAACCAGGGCCCTGGAGGTAAAAACCAGGGGGTAAACCAGGGGGGTCAGGTAAAATCCAGGGGGTAAACCAGGGGCTATTTTTCGCACTTTTTCCAGACATTTTAAGCTTTATTAACGGTTCATAACAATGCCGTTTAACAATTAGGCGCTGTATTTCGCGACCGTATGTGCACTTTTCGACAAATCGCGGTCTGCTCAGAAAATGGTGTGCATAAATGGCTGGAACAGTCCTGCAAAAGTGAAATTCAGAACTACTTGACGTAAAAATTGCCCGCCGCAGGCGCCGCCAGAGCGATTTCTAGGCTTATCTGGCAAAATAAGACTGAAAATTTGACGTTTTATGGGCTTCAGAAGGTGATTTCACACGTGAATGGTACGCCGCAGACGCCACCTGCGCCACGTGTTGGCTCAACTGGACAATAGGCCCCAACAGTTGGCCGTTTACTAGGTCTAAACAGTGACTTTCAGAATGCTTTGACATAATGTAGCCCGCCGCAGGCGCCGCCGGAGCGATTTTTGGGCCTTATTTGTCAAAATTGAAGTCAAAATTTGACTTTCCAAAATTGCATTGAAGAAAACAGACTTTTACCCCCTGGTTTTGCCCATGAAAACCGGGGGCAAAAAGGCAAAACCAGGGGGTACCCCTGGAACCAGGGGGGTTTGAGACCCCTGCCTACAGGGTTCCAAAATTTCTGTAATTGGGTAAAGGATGTGAGATTTTCATTCAGCGGCGTGTGCTGTTGAAAACCGTCCGACAGAGACAGCCTGAAAGCAGGTACGAATGAGGCATTCTTTCGCCTGTCTGTTGCCTTTTTAAGAGCGCTCTTTCTCGATCATCATTTCTTCCGAGAGAAATAACACATTGTTTATGCCAATAAAATGCACACTTTTGGGCGTACACAGAAGTCGCCCACCTCATACACAACTCCTACATAAGCTGTCCCTGCGGTTCTGCGTAGTTGAACTTGGACATTAACAGCAAGCTTGAACTGTTCATTTGCAAAACACGCTAAAAGGTTTAGGCGTCTACTAAACGACAACGCTTACTTTTGGTCCCAAAAAATTTCGGCCGGTATTTTCGGTCGCCGTAACAACCGGCAGTTTTACGCACCAAAACTGGTTTTAAGCCCACGCAGCCTGCGGCATCGATCAGCGTGTTTCGGCTGCCCACCACCGCTCTTCTTGTATGCATCTTTTGCCGAGCGTTGCCAAGCTTATTCCCCGTCATTTCGCCACTTTGTCCCTGCACTCAGCCATCGCCGACGATAAGACTAAGGCTTACGTCGTTTGCTTTTGCATAGGTTCCGATTTAGCTTATACCGGAATTCAGTAAACTGCGAAGGAAGGCGCGGAAAGACACAAAAACTGAAGCGAATGAAGATCTACGTGCGTAAAACTGCCAGTTGTTACTGGGCCAAAAATACGGGGACCGGCAATATCGGGACTGAAACTACGAAGGTCCGGCTAAACACACCGCTTCTAAGTACCTCTGCTGCAGCATGTAGCAATTGATTGACCCTGGCAACTGCGAGGCTACACTCCGCTTTTCCAATGGATTCCTGGATAGCGCTTGAGAGGATGTTAGGATATTTCTTCTTCACCTTTTTATTCTCGATAATGCGATGCCCACGCCGTCACGACTCATTCCCGGAACCAAAGCAGGTGCGCTCTTAGAGTCGCTCTTCGCCATGACCCTTCGGCGCAAGGGCATAACAGCTTTAGGATAGCATATCCCGCGTCGCTGATGCCGAGCTTCGAGTAGGGATCGACAAGTTGCACCATTGCGCTGTCGACTAACGGCCAGAGTGGACTCATCCTAAAGCACTTGACCTAACCGACCACTCATTACTAAGCCTGAGAACATAACCTCGAGCTTACTTCATAAGTCCGGCCTAAAGTTAATGAGTAATGGACCAAGGCTCGTGTTCACTTAGGCTCGCAAAAGTGAGTCACATACATTAGTCCAAACACACGCTAAGACTGGACCGTTGTTTCCCGTCTGCTAGCTTTCGGGTGAATTGCATGTTGTTTCAAAGGCAACTTGGACGTATAAGATAACGAAAGAGAGTCATTGTATGAATGGAAAAACGAGGCATCTATGCACGTAGCTTCGACAACGCGAATTAGGCTGTGGACAAATCGTTGACGTTGATTCAAGCATTCGGCATGCATCGAAAATTAAAAAATTCGATAGTTGATGTCGGAAATTGACGTTTTTGGCTAATTTAGCTCATTGTTCCAGTAGTCCTCCTTGGTCACTTTTGGGCCGCATTGCGACTTTCGAACAGGGTTGTTGAATTTCCACTTTTTTTTGCCATTTCCATTTCCATTTCCAAAATTTTTGCCATTTCCATTTCCATTTCCCACTAGCCGATTTTGCCGCCATTTCCATTTCCATTTCCAAGCCATTCATTTCCAGGGGTAAGTTTACTGAGCGAAATCTTGCTATGAGCATGCGAACGGGTAGAACAAAAGAGCAAATTACGAAGAAATGTTTTCGTTGAGGTGATACATGAGTTTCATGTTGAGCAGCTCCTCTCCAGTGCGGTTCTTGCTTCCGCGCACTGCCAGTCCTCCATGGCTGAAAGTCCGCTCGATAGAAGCCGAAGTTGCCGGTGCCGCCAAGTAGTTCAAAGCCAGCGAATGCACATTGGGGAACTTCACGTAGCCTTCGGAACGCCACCACTCAAGCGGATCTGTGGAACCGAAGTCTTGGTAAAGGACCGAATTGAGGTACTCCTTGGCCTCAACCAGCGAGCGGTTGTGGACCCCCGCAGGCTGCGTCTGCGAACTGGAACGCTTCTCGAGCTTGCGCTTCTTGCGCATAAGCTCCTCGTACGAGGCATCGTCGTCCGGCGGTCCTGCCTCTGCATCCGATTGAGTCTCACTGCCGACGTCGTTCCCGATTCGTTCGGCGATCAGCCGACTAATGTACTCGGCGTCGACATCGACCAGAAATGCTTGCGATGGGTCGAGAATGGCAGCGAGAACGTAATGCGGCTTGAACGAGGGAATATTGACGTTGATGAAGCATCCAAATCGTTTGAGCAGTTCCGACTTCAGAGCTAAAAAAGCGCAATAGACTTTGTAGCAGGCACACGCTATACCACTTGCGAGATTGGCGATGTCAGCGGCATCGTTGCGGAACTTGTCGCAATGACGAAGAAGCTTCTTGACAGCTCCGTACACATGGGATGACGTGACCGACGAGTCTCGCTGTTTAGCCATGAGCTCAGTATAAAACGGCTCAATCAATTCGCAGAACTTTCGCAGGTAGGTTATCTGGCTCTCGAGAAATGTTGGCCAGCCCTTGGAGGTCCAAACCTAAAACTTGTCTGATCTCTTGCTGCACCCTAAAACGATACCTGGTTCAGATCTTGCCAGATGAGCACAATTCTTTCGGCCATGAGGTAATGAGATCCCCAACGCGTAGTAGCCGGCAAAATGTACGTCAGTCCTCCGGTCCGGCGACGGAGAGCACGCTTGGCTGC
>JNEY01000464.1:52228-65407 GCA_020875895.1 Aphelenchus avenae
GGGGGGGGTCCGACACGGTACGGACTACAGTACGGGGAGGGGAGGGGGTCATTTGCAACGTCTAGGTACCTTAGAGACTTCAGTCGGAATTTCAGGCTCATGATGTACTGCCATCCGCAATTGCTGGCGCTGTGGACTCCTCTCTCTATTCGACCACGTTTTACCTTGCGCTAATCCGTCCGACCTTCGAATTCTTTGGCTTATTCTATGTGCACTTGATCCGCGAATCCTTCGCACTCACGAAAATAGCGGTAAGCCTCCGATGTTCCGTTCCGTCTAGTAATAGCTTTTTACAGGTCCGGATGCTCATCCTAGGCGACGAAATGGCCGAACGGTTACTGCCAACGTCGCCCGAACTCCTTGTAAATCTGTTATTTCTGTCTGTGTCGTGTTTGCGTATGTCGTTATTTCGGTTTCGCATTCGTCGCGCTACTACCTAACCGATGCCGCCAAATCGTTTGCTATTTTCCATTGTAAATGCTAATACAACCCCATTTTTGAGTATCATTACAGCGTTAGAACAGCAGCAGGCTGTCCCACCGGACTCCAATTCTTCTTTTGCCTTAAATTGAGCCGGCAAAGGCGATGTAAACCAGCGAGGACAAAGGGCGTGATATGTTTGTTGGTCATGTTTGCATCTCGACGTGCGAAGGCGTTTCGATTGTTACCTTTGGTGGTAGTTATTCGAATTCATACCGGTGCTATGCGCATATTCTTTCAATTAACGCCAGTCAGCCAGTAACAAGAGCGCACGTTCCTCACTTCCGACTTAAAAACGTTGTTATTTTCCAGAGCAGCACCTAAGTGTTTCAAGGTTTGTTGACCGCACGCAAGCTTCGACACACGTGTGATCAAGCGGATTTTGGGGCCACCAAGTGTTAGGGTCGTTGACGGGACGTTCGGACGCTCGCCTTCACGCATTCCGATCGGATTCCTTCGACCAGAGGCTAGTGAGTAAAGCAAACGTTGATTTCCCAACGCCAAAACAGATTAAATAAATCAGGAACGATGAGCCTCGTGCTGCTCAGCGGCCTTTGACATTCGTTCCGTTCAGCGGTGTCGAACAGAGTTCGTCACTGGCGAATATCCCAGGATTATAAATAGCGCACGATTATCGGTATTCCTCAGTCGTCACATGTCGGGATCCTCGCAGGCCTTATTCTTATCTTCGTTTGTGCCCTTAAGCCGAAGATACCCTTGCAGAATCATGTTGTTCCATGGCCCAATAGTCCCCTTCTACTGAACCGATTGCTGAAATCCCTGGGCTGACCGTTGTCAAGCTCTTACGCCTACCGGTAGTTTGGCAATAGTTAGTCCTGAGATTCCGGCAGTCGCCACTCTGAACTTCTGAGCTTATTTCCGCGCAAGTCAGCGCTGGCCGTTTCGTGCTCGTTCGTCGCGGTGGGCTAGCACGTCGGCGCTCACCGGACCAACACGCATCAAACGGCTAGTGAAGCTGTCGACGGTGTGCAGAAACCTCCTTATCCTGGACCTCACATTCTATTACCTTAGTCCTGCTGAAATTCCGTTGCCCAAACGCTCATGCTACTGGGCGTTCGCCCTGAGATTCCAGCGGAACTGCTACAACGTCGAACCGACTCTATGCTCCAATGGAACTCTTGGCCGTTTCGTGCTTGTCTGTCGCGGTGAACGGGCAATCGCGAAGCTCACCGGACCAACAGGCACCAATCGGCTAGTGAGACTGCTGCGGACGGCTTTCAGCGACGGTTGCACTGCAGAGGACTAGTGCCCGTGAACCGCCCGTCAACGGTCCCGATCAAGGTAGAGAATGGGTTGACCGAAGACTGCCTATGTTGCGTCATCGCGTCGCTCTCACTAATGACTCGTGTTCCGTGCATGGCCCGCGCAGCGTTGTCCGACAACACCTAAGTGCATGAAAGAATCCGTTCAGAAGAGCGCATCCACTACTTAAAATCTGTGAGGCAGAAGAATATGTTGCTTCGACGCCGAGTCCGGGGACAGCCTACGTACTCTGTCGAGCTGCTAATCGGCCATAGGCCTGGCACGGAACCATTCTACCGACAAAATTTTTGTCCACTTCCGGCCCTTTACACGATGCGCACTGTCGGATCGGCTTCGTTCCGTTCGGCACGACTCTGTCAAAACAGTGAAAAAATGTCTTGTTGATAAGCAGTGTCGGCGCTTTCGAAATTAAACGCGCGCGTTGCGGTAAGGGGACAGCACCTTGTATAAAATGACGTCGAGTCACTAAGTCGGAGAAGCACGACCACGCTGCTGGACAACAGGCGCTCGAAGGCGGCGAACGTACTCGCGGGCCGACGCAGGCAAACAGGTGGCTTTTGATGCGAAAAAAACGGAGGCCCAGAAGTGACTTTTACAATCCCGTTGCCGGTTTGTTAGCCGTTCTTCGTTTACCGCATTTCCTCTATTAGAACGGCCCTCCCTGATAGTACGGCTCCCACCGGTGGCCAAAAAATCGTATCGAATTTCTGCCCTCATACGCTTTAGTTTGCGCATTATGTATAGGTATGCCCTACCTGTGACACTTCACTTTGCCCCAATTCTTGGGCCCAGTGAAAAATAGTACGGCCGGCATGAATCATGAAAGTACACACAATGGAGCGTGTTCCGAAATATTTTTGGGCTCTCGATATTATGCCAAGTCAGATGACGCTCATGTGATAAATATTTCGGCGACTCTTAAAAACATTGACGACCTTGAACATGTACTTTTTTTCGAAAAACAAAGCTCGTTTTAGACAGTTGTCCTGCGGAGTTCGCGATAGAGTATATCACCTCAGAGCGTTTTCAGATTCCACCATACTAGAAACGTCGCATTTCACCAAATCATTTGCCTTTTACCACAAGGCAACGACCTAGATCAAGGATGCCAAATGGGGTAGCAGCCTGGGCAGAAATATTTTTGCGACTGGTTAAGAATGTTTACGACCTTGGCGAAGTCTTCTCCGAAAAACAAAACATATTTTGGGCTGTTGACCTCTTGATGTCGCGACTAAGAACGTTGGTTTAGACATTTCAACCGTTCCACACATTTCAACTTTCGGCAAACGTGCGTCAGTTGGCGTGCCCCTTGCCCTCAAGCGTCTTGGTCAATTAAGTGAACATTAATCGAACGGCTTCGGCGGCGCGTCATCGCGTCGACGACCGCACATAACCGTCGTGGTCTGAGCGGTGTCGCGCAGTGTAGTCCGCTGGGCGTGTGGCCGTAAACAGCGACGAATACACAAAACACAACCGCGCTCGTTGGGTATAAAAGGGCGTGGGAATCGCCCGTCGGATCAACGCATTCTTCGCCAACTTCGAGGCTCCATGACTCTATCATAAAACCCCAAAATGTTCTCCATTCGACCAACGTCTACGCTCATCTATGGTCAGTACGACGCCGACTCGGCGGACGTCGACAACTAAGACAAGCCGGCTCCATCGGTCGTCCTGATGTACATAGCGGACCAAGCTGCTTTAAGCCTTTTATGTAAGTTTTTTTCTTCAACTTTCATCCATTCGGCTTTCCAAGGTCGTATCAAATGGGCAGGGCCCAAAACACGTGTCCCCGCCACCCGGAAGGCATGGCCCCAAAAAGTTTCGGGTCATCCTTTGCTTACCAGTTCGTTGCTAGTAGGGTCACATACTGTAAAAGCTCTAATAGAAGACGAGTTCTAATAGAAGACAAGCCCTAATAGAAGGCGAGCGCCAAAAATTCCAAAGTGGACTTGTCACAGAGACATGTTTAGAATACGTTTTAGGCCGTAACTATTCATTCTAGACGAGAACTTTTTATCACTAAAATTTCAAAAAATTTTGCTAAATCGATAGGGGTGACAGCTCACAACTTTTACGAAACCCTCGAAAAACTTGGCCATCGGAAAATAGAAGACGTCGTCTTATATTAGAACCAATACGGTAGGCGGATAGGTCGCTTTTTTATTTATGCGTATCACGGCGGATCATGAGGTTGAACTTGGATGCGGCAAAAAACGTCCGTCCAACTTGACCACGTGGTTTCTAACCGGCTCTTTCCAAAGGTTTGATTCATCGAATTTAGGCGCAGACTACATTTCAAGCCAACAATTTCGATGAGCTCCTAGACACGCTCCTGCTTCGGATGCCTGTGCTCGACCACGCCGGTTGCTCTACGTGTGTACCTTTATGACCTCATGCCCTTGTTCGCTGACCTCGTTGACTTCATTGTGCAAACCTTCGAATAAACAGCTATCTGGAACAGAACAGCTTAAAAATAAGCAGATTAAATAACCAAACTTGCAAGAAAAAATGCCTGCAGAGATTATCGTCAGAGAAGAAGAGCGACGACGTCGTCCTTTCTGAGTTTCTGATGATTCAGTCGAGGCGCCAGCGTTTGAATTAACTACCGCTTGAATTCGGTATCGAGCAATTTTCAAACTTGTACAAGACAAAGCGTCAAAACTGCGTCTAGGTCGGTAGCAACCGCACAGACGGCAGGATGGGCTCCAAAAAAAAGTGCAAAGTTCGCACGTTCAGAGGCTACCAAAAGTCAAACCCTGAAGACGTATGCGTACAACAGTGCCCTTGAATACTTTCTCACAGATTTCGTCACGTGCTGAGACGTTTATGCCCTGGCACTACTACGTTGCCATCTGCTGTCGAATCAGTCCATGGAAAATTTCGGGTCAGGAGACCTCGGAAGTTCGGTGCGTTTTTAAATATTTTTAATGGGTATTCGAACTGGTTCACGCTTCGGCAGCGTCCAGAAATTGTGTAATCCTTACAGGTGGGTGGGTGGGGCCCGGCCTCTGATTGCATTTGATTACAGGGTACGGGTTGGGGTCAAGCCTTTGATTACGTAATCACAAGCGCTAGGTAAAATGGCCCGCCGCTAGGCGCCGACGGACGAAATGTTGACTATATTTGCAAATTTTGACCTAAAATTTTGTTGGTATCGCCTGCGACGGGCCTTTTTAAAACTTATTTTTCAATAAAATTTAACTGATTTTTTGCTTAAAGCGCCAAAAAAGTACTTAAAAGGTGCTTTGAAATGCGCTTAAAACTCGATTTTAAGGGAGGGGGTGGGGTCCGACCCTTGATTACATTTCGATTACAGGTGGGTGGGTGGGGTCAAAAAAGGGCCCTGTTATGATTACATAATTTCTGGGCGCTCCCTTCGGTCTGCGTTCCAGCATTGTTCACATTTGGGCTTCGCGTCGACTACCGGAGCGCCGTGAATATTGCTATGGCAATCGCTGAGGAGTGGACAAAGGGGCACGCCTTGCATGTTTTGTTCTCCGCAGATCGTTATGATCACCATTATTCCCGCTGGCATTCGTGTGCGAAGTCCCTGAAGGCAGAGGCAAAAGAAGTTGGCTTAGCTTCTTTGCACATATCGGATTTCGTTCAATTAAAAGATCTTTAAAAATTCGGCTAAATTTCGCGAGGAAAGTTCTAACTTGGAGGATGCTTGATCTTTCAATCCACCGCGGGTCAGCTGAAATTTTTCCTTGATCAACCATAAATTCCTCTAATTAGACGCCCACGGCGGAGTTGAAAAATACGATATGGGGGCACTCATTTTTGCCCCGAGCAAACCCCTTCTTAGCCGGCCTCCTAAAGTGCGGTGACTAGCCCGAACGGAGGCACCGCTGTTGTTACCTCGCTTTCCTTAGCGTCGTCTGCGATCGCAATTTCGCAAGCCTCACTCGTGTTTGTGCTACCTCGCGCATACCTGTTTACAAGCTTCCTCGAGCACAACAAAATCTCGCCAAATCCCAGCTCCCATTGCAAATACACTCGGGAAGACCCCGCTCTTTTTCCGCATGTCAGCATGAGTCATTCCATCCGAACTTCTAACACGTAGTTTATTATAGACTTCATTTGCATCTTAGTGCACTACTGACGTGTTTTGATTTGCCAGCCATAACCAAAGAAAATTATTGACCGGATAGATGCGATGTTCTTGCGAAAGACTGCTTTTAGTGCGTCCCGTGGATAGACATAGAGGGCCCAACTTGTTGTTGAGGATCGTCGGCGTCTTCACTTTTCGTCAGAATGACTCATTGCGTCCGATGTTTCCCGGATAGGCTCGACGGCTCGCCTGCGAGATTTCTTATTGTGCGTCCCACGGGCGGACAAAGAGGGTTCCACTTGTTGTTGACCCGCGTTAGTGACCGTCGTCTTCGCGTTCGACGCGCCGACTCAGTCAGCATTTGCTCCGCCCAGGGTTAGCTGGTTGCGAAAGCATGTCTCTGGGCGTCCGCACTCACACCAGAGCTGAGTCGCATCGATCGGCTCCGGCGACGGATTTCGCCTTGCTCGCTCGAAGAAATTCGTAACTTGTGCTTTGTTCGGAATCGGCACAAAATTATGCCGTTTCTTGTACGTCGAGGAATGGGATCCGTTTCCACGATTGATTCCTCTTGACACTTTTCCTCGGATACTAATCGCTCCATAGCTGAAGGCTTCTACTGTTCGACTTTAGGCTTTGAACCACTTTCACTTTGAGTCACCTTCTTTTGCTCTTATCCACCCGAAAGTTGCGCTTTGTTTGCAACTTTGTGCTTTCCTTGCCCTTCGAGTCGCATAATGACATTCACGTGTTCCAGAAAGCCACTAGCTTTGTGTAACAGTCGACAACGTTGAAATGAGCGACGAATCGTCCAACGCTCCGTCGGAGCATTCCGATGACTCCTTCGACATCTTCCCCGACGACGCAAGCACTGACCATTTGGTGCATGTTCCGACTCCCAACGGCATGGATCGCATTGTGGAGAAGCTTCCTGAAGTGCTCAGTGGAACAACGGAGATTCTTGCGAAGAACCAGGTCATGCTCAGCAATATTGCGCAGATAGCTGAGGCCGTATCCAAGGATAAGGGTCAGGTAAGAAGGTTTTCTCCTGGTTAAAGGTTCGAATACTTAGGTAACCGTCAATGCATATGGGTAACCTTGCAAAACAAATTTTGGAGAGATGTTACATAGTCCTTAAGTTACCTCCAATTTCCAAAGCCAACTTAATGGGTCCAGAAAAAATACGCCACGTCTGTTTTCTTTAGAACGAGGGACGGCTGGCGGCCCTTACGAAGGACAACGACGCCAGGGACCGCCGCATGGCAGAGTCGACGATGACCTAGGCCGCAAATGCCCTGCTGTCGAGAGCTTGGAGAAAGCCGTTGAGGAAGCTCGCTACGAGATGCACCTGCTGAAATTCGGCGAGCAGGAAGCAAACCGTCGGATGGCGGAAATGTCTAAGGTAGGGCTTTTCAACATGCCAAGTCACGTCAGAAACTTCACCGCTGCTTTCAGAAGATCCAAATGCTGGAGGAGCTTCAAGTGGATACCAGCCGTAAGATCAGCGAACTGGAGATGATTGTCGAAGACGAACGCGACAAGGTCGAGGTACTGGAAGACTGGGCGGATGATCAGGACGAGGTGCAGGCTGCCCTGACCCAGGTACCGCCTTAATCTCGCTTCTTTGTATAGTCGAGACGAGTTTAGAAGGTGCAAAAGCTGATGACGCTTCACGAGAAGAACACGAATGAGAAGAATCGCAAGCGGGCCGGAGACGCGCCAGCACTGGTCGTGGCTGAAGGACAGTACGAGAAGAAGAACCATACGAAGTCGAAGAAGCAAGCCGAAACCAAGCACTCGAAAAAGATTGATCCGGCTGGTAATATTAACGTGACTGCAGAAACTATTCAATCTGCAACTAGCGATGTCTTTCATTGTCTTTCAGTTTGCGGACGAACCGTTTCCCTGCTCGCCTACAATGGGTTCTATCTCTGCGGAAATTACGGCAACACACCCGCGACTACTACCGGCAGTGGCGCTAATTGGGTAACATTTGCTATAACTGTTTTACCTTCAAGTTTTCTCTTTAGGAACCCGTGCAGTTCATAGTCGAGAAGGCAGGGAACGGGATGGTCGCGCTGAAGTCCTGCGGGAAGTACTTGACCATCGCGGAGGACGGAAGAACCGTGGCCTGCAGCCGTCGTTCTCGCAACAAGTGGAGCCATTTCGATTGGATCGAGCACAGCTCTGGGGAGATCTCGCTTCGTGGCGCGAACGGGAAGTACGTCTCCAGCGAGGACGGATTCAGTTTCGGAGAGTACGTTACGTGCAACCGCGACAAAGCCGAACCACTGGAGCGCTTCACCGTCGTGTGAAAGGATCACTCGCATCCAGCTCTCTTAAACTCATCCCGCGTCTCCATCATAACCCGCTGTTATCTTGATAGCCTTTCTAAGTAAACTGTTGAAGTTGCTTTAATCTCAAATATTTTGCAAAAGAACCTACGAAGAGGAGTGATAATGATTCAAAAGGCACAATGGTTCGTTCGCAAGGCTTAAGTCCACCTGTGCTACTTGACATTTTGAGTTGCTCATCGGCCCCTTTGCTTCTGCTAATGCCGTGTCAGCTGAGCATTGACATGCTGACGTTTTTTTTCGCGTGGGCTGAACTGTGATGTCCCGCACTTTCTGGAAACAGAGCGACTCGGCGATGTGCCGTGAAATCTGTGATGACTCTGTGGAAAAGCAATCGGACACGTCATACTTGTTTTCGCTTTCCGTAGCGTCGTCGTAATCGCGATTTTCGCAAGCGACTCTCATGTCTGTGCGTAATTGCGCATATTTACAAGCGTCCTCTGAGGACAAGAGACGCTGACTTAGCCCCTTTGCAAGCATTCTGGGCGACGTTCCGGCTTCCTTGCCGCTTCTCAGAATGACTCCGCGTCCGAGTAGCTTCGACGTCTCGCTGAAAGGTCGCTTATTATGCATCCGCGCAGGCAGCACTGTGTGCCCTTCCAAAAAGGCGGAAATAAGCGACGCATGTCCACCACTGCTACGGTAGGCGAGGAGAGGAAGAAGCAAAAGAAATCGAAGAAGCGAGCTGGAACCAAGCGCTCAATAAAGACCGTTCCTTTTAGTAAGTTTCACGGTTCCCGAAGTTACTGCGACACAAGCTGAAAGCCTGAAAACTTTTGAAATTCGGTGCGTGTCTCTTGCGTTGGCAGGTCTTGCCTAGTTGGCGGGCCTCGTATAGTTCCAGCCCTTCACATTGTCTTTGAGTTTGCGGATACATGGTTTCCCTGCTCGCCTCCAATGGGTACTTTCTCTGCGGAAATGACGGAAACGGACCCGCGACATTTACCGGCCACGTAACAAGAAGGCTTAGTTAGCATGAAACAACGCAACAAAGAAGCCATGCGTCAAGCCCGTTTTCGGGTACGCTCAGAGGCATCTCCCCGATATCTTCTCGATAAGTCACTGCTACACCCTTTGGCAAGGTTAAACAAGCCGACGTTTGGAGAGTGCGACCCAAGTGGAAGCCTGCACTGCAATGCCTGGCGTCCCGCTCGCTTGGATTGCAGAAGCTCGAAAATTTTCCTAGTGTGATCGTCACGCATCTTGGTGAACCGCAAACTTCTCCGTTTGCGTTCGTATTTCCACTGTCATTTTTTTGCGATTTCTATGTGTTTTCGTCTTTTAAGCAACCTTTACCTTTGTGTTTCAGGTGTGTCATTCTACAATGTCATCCGTGCCGAGCGAAGTTCTCCGGGACGTACTGCTGCCGCTAGACCGTTGGACGCTGGACGGCGTTCAGTTCACGGATCGACGCTTTCTGCGACTGATCATGGAGCGCATCTCGGACGTCTGCCTTCGACGGGTCTACCATGCGAACTTTCGGGTCGAGAATGCGGACGCGACCGCGTACATACAAGTCGACGGCCGGGCTGAACAAAAGGTTACCCACCGGAGCACTTCTCGCCTCTTCACGGAGTTCATGCAAGCGTTGCGGAGCGGCCATGTCAAGTTTTTGACCCTCCAAGGTGAGTATAAAGCATATGCGAGGCTTCCATCGGCAGCGTTTTTGCCCAGGAATGGCACAGGAAGATGAAGAAGGGGTCTCAGATCGCCGCTTCTGCAGCGCTGCAATCCCTCTCTTTTGGGAGTTTTGTGCGGGCATAAAAATCATAAAAATGTCCCAAGTTACATAAATGCAATGGCGACGTTTGCGGTGGGTGTATTTGGCTAAATTACCTTAAAATATCGGTTTCGAAGTACAAAACGGGCTAAAATCTGACACTATACAAGCCAAAAGACCGTTGAGCAAAATAAAGACCAAATATACAAGCCCCTTCCCCAAATTCATTAAATTTTTTCCTTCTGAGACCACTGAGATGAAGTCCCTTTCAAAAAAGTAATTGTTTGACTTGTGTTTAGGACTCGTCTTCACGCCTGCACTTGCGGCGCTCGTCCTTCAGGCGCCCATTGTTGCTGAAGCGCTCAGCCTCGTCCAAGGCAACTGCGCCGAGCTGACTGTTACGCAATTCAACAAAGTCCTCCTGCATTTCTCGCCAACTGAACTGGTCATCCACGCCTGCCAGCTTCGCGCGTGCCATCTCACCGACGAGCTCATCCGTGCGCTGAGCTGGAACGGCGTGCGACACATTAAGTTCCAAAATCTGGTGCCGGTGGACGGTGGCAGTTTCGCCGTGACGGACGACGCAATCGTCGCCTTCTGCGTGCAACCGGACGTCCCGACCAGCCAAGAAGGAGATGCAGTGCAGAAGGGGAGGCTGCACGGAGAACTGGTGGTGAGCAACGGAAGTTGTACGAAGGACCTCTTTAAGCGTCTGGTTGAGGTAAGCACTCGAGGTCATGGGTACCACAGTCTTAGCGATTGGGGGCATTTGAAGCGTTAGAGACACTCTTTTGTAAGCTTAACTTTTTCCCTATGACGGTCAGAATGTCCATTCGTACGACCGGTGCTTTAGGCAAGTTCCGTGTCCATGCGCGCCGAGCCCCTCCGTATCGCCGTGTCCCCGTCGCGTTTCGATGAGGAGGACCTTCGTGACTTTGCGCAGCATCTCACGTAGTTAAAACGTGGTACGTTATCGCAGCTGCGCATCTACGACTTTCCCGGCGAGCAGCGCGGGACGGATGCCACCATGCACCTGCAAATCGTGCTTTACCAGGACGACCGGTTCGAGCTCATCCGCGCTCGGCGTCCAAGCCCCTTCCTGCACGAGTCGGACGAATAGGCTTCCATTGTGAGCTACCTTGGTATATTCACTTGTTGAAATAAAACTACGTTTACGGACTCCGATCAGTTGAGTTTTGATTCAGAGCTTGCTGGTAGCGATGGAGTAGATGATAGGCTACCCACAGATGAGGACAAACTTTGGGTGTGCGCCGAAAAACATTCGCATGAGTTTATGAGACCCAAACCTAGAAAAGCGGAAAAACCAAGCATCCGCTGGGCTACTGATCTTTGAGCCAATACTTTCGTGACTCGTTTGAGCATTTCCAGCCCGCAATTTCACATGTAGACAACGCGGGCTGTTAAAACTACTCGCAGTTATTCGTTCAACAACGCTTAATTTTTCTACTTTTGGCAAGAGGGAAGTGCTTCATTTTCCTACTTCGGGGCTCTTCCTTTTCTGCTTTCCTTTTCAGGAATGGAATGGGTCGCGTCGGAGCACTTCCCGCGAAGTTCAAGTGTCGCGTAATAACGCGATGATTTCGCTTCTACAAATCGGATACCTATGAAGGGTCCCTATAATGCTTTACGCTACTTTATCCATAGGATTTCAACGACAACGACCTGCAGTGTGCTTTTTATCGCTTGTTTGTCGGTTTCCATTAGCGATGAAGGCGAATTGTCCGTTATCAGCATTTAGTGCAGTAAAGGAACTGTGCTGGAAGCGGTCGAAGGAGCGAACTCGAGGCTTAACCCGGGAGGGTGTCCTAAACATCATAAGGGTCGCAAATGAGCATATTCTAATTCGCGACATCAAGGTCTCACACGCGCTGCACAAGCACGGATTCCCGCTTGTACGCAGACCGTCGAGCAGCTGAAGACGTGTACGCGGACGTGTACAACGCGCACACGGAGGAGAACCCGTGGGCCTCGCTGCCGGAGTTGGTCCAGCAACGAATTCTTACCGTTTTCCGCATTAACGATAGAGAGTTCGGTACGGGGATTGAGGTGCCATGGCTTATTTACTGCAAAATTTGTCAGTGTTTTAAAGTTTAAACACTAAACAAAAACGAAGACAGGGAGCACAGGATGGAGAATAAGCATCTGAAACTCTATACCAGTTTCAGAAATTTTGGGATTTTTGCCCTAGGTGGTTGTAAGCTAAGTATGTTCACGAGCTCAGCCAGCGGCTGCCTCGCAGGAAAGGCGCTTATGCTAATGTGTCGCGCCAACGCATTGCCGAACTGCGGGTACTTCAGTAGGCGCCGCTTAACTGCGTTCCAGTGTATTTGCGTCTGAACGTCTAGGACCACACCGAATTCGCGTCCTCCGAGGTCACGATGAACTTCTATTTTGCCGGACGCCTGATAAGCTTCCGTCCGCGTTGACGACTTATCTGCAGTCGGACCGGTTTCCAGGAATAATAAGTCTTATCAGTCCTGTACTTAAGCGCCAGAGCAGTCACCAGAAGCATTCAGCTCGCCACGAGGAGGCCAAACCGGCGGCTTCCAATCAGCTCTCTGTCGACATGAAGGTCATCGTCGCTCTCTTCGTCGCTGCCGTGTTTGCCGCATGCTCCGTTAATCTGGGTAAGTAAGCCTTGGGTTCTATCGTTCTATACAATGTTTCCGCCATTGCTCTAGCCATCGGCGAGCCCCAGAAGCAGGCTTCAGGAAGCGATGCTTCCGTCCGAGTCGGCGACTACATCCTAAGCATTGCGCGCGCAGCAGCAGCGACCTGCAGCGGCACAGTGTATAACACGGGTAAGGCTGATAACCCTGTGCTACCCTGGGTATTCCGAGCCGCTACAGCTTGACGACACATGTTTATTTACTCAGAGCTGGCAGGCCATCCGCCCCACGTCGCTAGAGGCAGGTTTTACTGGTCCCCCGATTCGAATTATCATCATCGATGGCTGATCTTTTCCACCTTTTCTTTAAAAGGTTACTTCGTGTCACAGGTTGCTAGTTTTTATTCGACCGCTTTTATGTGACGTGGGCAAACACCCCAAATTAACGGAGGGAAGTACCTTTCTCCGGCCACTTAGCCAAGATGTGTGGGTAGTCATGTCCTTCGGAATGAAGAAGTGTAAAGCAGCAATGATTTTAGTGTGCGCAACATGGCAAGCTGCCCACGGGTACTGCCTGGGCCTCGGCGGAGGCGGCATCTACTGCAACGGCACCTGCACCAACAACAAGCCGTGCTGCCAGCTTTGCTAGGAAAGGACA
>JNEY01000465.1:7133-19123 GCA_020875895.1 Aphelenchus avenae
AATGTCAGCTTACCCGAGAAAACAATCGCGCATATCAGCGACCTCTGGAGCGGCGGCGACCAGTTCGCGATCATCATTTGCGCCGCGGGGAAGCTCGGCCCTTGCCCGACGCCGATCAGCAATTGACACGCGAATAGCGCCCATATGCCGAGACTAGCGGCATAGGGCATGAAGAGGTTGAGGATAGCCCCAGATAGGACGGTAAATGCGGTGACGATCTTCGCGCCGAAGCGCTTCGCAGCGTATCCTCCGAGTATTTGCGTCGCCAAGTAGCCCCAGTAGAATGCCGACAGCACCTGGCCGCGGGACGCAGAGTCCCACACGTAATCACCGTCCTAAAGGCGGGAATAAGTCGTAGCAGATCGTTCCAGTTTTTATTTGTCATTGGTAAGATTCCGCTAAGTGCGCTGACCGTACCGTACTAGCGGTACGACTCTATGGTAGGGATCGGCGATGGTACCCCGTGCCGTACCCGTACCCCAAGGTAGATCCACCCGTGCAGTACCCGTACCCGCGGTGGACCCTCCCGTGCCGTGTTGCCGTGCCGTACAATGCGGGTACGGGTTTGGCCCGTACCCTGGTACGGGCGCCGAACTTTACTCTATAGTACGGGACATCAGTAAGGTATCGCACAGGGACGATCACATAATTCAATGCCAACGGTGCCGTACTGGTCGTGCTACGGGCGTACGGTTCCCTAATGAAGTACAGTACGGTACGTCAGGTACCGTGGATTTTGGCATGCAGTCCTGAACCGGACCGACTCCGTACCCTACCAGTATGGCGTCGTACTGGAGATGCCAAAAGTACCGACGTACCCGCCGTACCGTACAATACGGTATGGTACGGCAGGACGGTACGTTATGCAGTACACGCATACGACGTTCCTCGCTAGTTCATTTTTGCCTACAATGCCGTACCGATCCCACACTGGCCCAGTACGGTACGAAATACTGCACCGTAGTGTGCCAGTACGTGTCAACCTAAGTTCGCTTTGTTCTCCTTTGTCCTTTGGTACCCCCTTACCAAATTTTTCGCGGTGGCCTTCGGCCGCCGCGAATATAAGGGATATCCCCCCTTTGCTACTTTTCGTACCTCTCAAAAATTTAGGGGGGACATGGCCCTTCCGGCCCCGCTGTCGGTACGCCACTGGTCTCTGCACTCACCTTAGTCGGGACCTCTGCGTCCTCGTTCTCAACCACGCACCCGCTGTCGTGCCGATCATCGCTTCTGTTCTCCAGCATCCGGACGGCAGTCATATTGGTCATGCAGACGATCGCAAAGCTGGTGTCATTCCGAAGGATGAACAGAAGCGTGCATCCCACCATAGCGACGAGTGCGAAGATGAGCCTCTGAGAGCAGCATAGGCCTAAACGTTCGAGTCTGACAAGCCACAAATCGCTCGTTTCAAAGACGGTTTCGCCCCTCATCCAGCGAGGCTGAGCCAGAGATATTCACATTTGGTGCGGACGTTTCCGACAGGCCAGTAAAACACTAGGGGATTATCCAATAAATGCTTTCTGATACACGGCAGGAGCGTGCGTGACTTGGGCGTAGAGATCTGGTTAGGTGACCAAGCAAGCGCTATAAAATGTCCCGCCGCCCCCAACACTACCCCACTATCCTGAAAATGGGATTTTTACAGTCAAGTTCCGCCTGAGGCGGCCTTTTTTATCTGCGTTTGGGATTCAGTTTCCCAAGCTACCATGCATAGATTCAGCTTATAACAGGGTCGCTTGGCCATATCTCCAAGGGAACTGACTGTTCGCGAAGGGGAGACGGGTGGACAGAGAGTTTAAAATGTCCTATCTCACAGTATCTTGACGACCTTTCTGTCTTACCTGGTTCTCGCGGATGGAAACGGGTAGTGACTGTTCCGTAGTTGTCGTTCAGATCCGGTAATGAGGTTTTCATCGTGACCTCTCTGTCCGCTTTCGTCGCGTGCAGTGTGTACGAAACTTGTTAAGGCGAAACGTACACTTAAGGAAACCATTTAGCGGTAGCTTAGACGGTGAGCACGAGAAAAACGACGGGAACACCGGTGGAGCACCGAGGAAGCGTCCATACAGCGCATAGGGTAATGGAAAATCCGAAGAAATTTTTTTGAAAAGTAGGCAATATTGTTTGATAGGCCTTTAGGGAACTTATTTTAGTCATTTAAGCCGATTTGGGCACCGCTTAAACGTTTTTAGTGAGGGGGTCCATAATCCCCTGCTACGGCCCTGCTATGGCCCTGCCAGTACTCACCGACGAGGCCCGCCTGGTTGCCTAAGGCAATAGGTGCGCTCTTTTTAGGGCCGACATTTACCTCCACAAAAACGCATCAAGATAACGACATGTTTTCATCTAACTGAACACGCAAAGAAACTTCCGCGTTTCGTCGGCAAAAGGTCAGCGATGTGATCGATCAATGGAGCCATAGATACGCGGAAGAGAGCGAGAAATATTAGGAATTACGTACGACAACCGGTTCTGTTATTCAAATTGGGGATCAGCAGGAGTTCCCGAAAGCAGCCTGCCGCTTGCTCGAAATCGAGGGAGAGAAAAGCTGCAGTAGCGCAGGATGTTTGGAAATTATGAGACGTTCACACAGCATTTTTAGCCCCCCCCCCCTTCCGGCTAACCGCTCCGAACGGCTTAAACCACATTAATTGGAAAATGAACCATTCCTAGTTGGGATGCCGGAAGGACCTTTCGGAACTTTAGGTATTCTCCAATCCCGAAAGATCCTTGCCAACACTTCGGAGCAGAAAACCCAACAAAAGCGAGCAGCGTACACGAAACCAGCATGAACTATGGCCGCCTGGACGCAAAAACGTACACTACTCGCAAAAGAGGGATTTGGAAACAGAGTATAATTGCGCTTTTTCGCTGCTCACGGTGAAGCAACATTTTATTCGCTAAGTCGTTGATTCCTGGAAAGTGAAAGAAAAAGCGCACATGGACCACTTCAACGCCTTATCAAAACCAAACGGAGGGGAACACCTGTCGGGACAAAGGCGCTTAGAATGCACCCGAGTGATGTTCGCTTCCGCTGGCCCACGGCCAACCGATTTCACTCTCCCAGTTGACGCGTTAATCCTTTAATTCGACGCTCACGAAAGACTCTCACGACGGTCAACCGGCCGGGCCTAGGTATTTTAATGCGTCAAAATCCCCGGAAAAATTACATAAGAATCAATGGCGTTTACTGCCATAATCGTCGAAGTTGAGTGAAATAAACCGTGAATTCTTCTTCCGGGTGGACGGCGTTCAAAGGTCGCTTCCGGTTCTTTCTTGCGGACGTAAGAGCGGCGTGAGCGATACCGACGAGCACCACCGATTGCCAGGGGACCCACTAAATTCATTGTCCGATTAGGCAGTAAAAGTAGGTTTTGTCAGGAATTGTACCCACCAGGGGCATCAGAAGAACCCAGGGCAAGGTCAGCAAGGGCATCGCAACCAGAGTTCGGAATGGGCCCGACTTCGGTTTGACCGGCCGAGTCGGGCCTGATTTTCACGGGCCCGGCCCGGGTCACGTATTTATGGGATCATAACACAAGACTTTGCTACGCTCTGATGCCTCTTTTAGGACTTCTAGTTCATCCTAAATATGTTTGTTTACCCAATGACTTCGGCGCTTTCGTAACGAAACTCAACTGTCGTGTCCGTTTTGCTTTAGGCTGTTCCTATGGCATAGGCTTAGGACTGCCTAACCTGCTAGTGGTAAATGTATCCAACAATCTGAATTCAGTCGCTAAGAACACGGCATCTAGCGAAAGCTACGCTAACCTAGTCGTTCTACGAGATCACCGGGAAACTAACGCTAGCAGTTAGTAAATCTAGAGCTATCAAAGCCTCATGAATGAAACGTCCGCCAAGGACTCCAAAGATTACGAGGACCACAAGGATGCAGTCCTGTTTTAACAGCATACATTTATGTTCTTAGTCGCTGTTTCGCACGAATCGCACAAACTTACGTTGAATGCCTCGATGATGACAATCCGTGTCACCATGCATGGGCGCTGCCAACGCACGAGTATGTTCGGGACGAGGATTAGCGCGTTGAGCAGCGACCGGCAGATTATGCCCGTGACCGTCAATTTGAGGTTCTCGACGTTCTCGCTCAGGCGATGCTGCTCGTTAATGTTGTAGTTGTGAGCCTTCCTAAAGATGCGTAGGGAAAAAGTAGCGGGAAAAGAAGACTTTTTCCTTTAATGCTTTTACTGAGAAAGTCCCACAAGATATTAACGAGATTGCTAAGTTTAACTACGGTTTTAAAAATCTTTTTTATATTAATTTTACTTTATTCTGATTTTTTAATTTCAGTTTTTCTTGTTTTTAAATTAAATTTCAAAGGTGAATTAAGTAAAAAAATATTAATTTTTTAATTATTAGGCGTAGAAAACTGTAAGAAAGACCAGAAAGAACCGAATACTATGCACTTGTTACAAGAATCGAGTAAGAAACATTGAGCACAATTGTGCACTGTGCTTCCAGCGATATTCAATGACAATTTCCATTCTGTCGCGCACCTTTGAATCCTCGTAATGTTCAGCCTCAGCACTCCCACTGCAAAGACGGCCGAGCAGATGTCGCAAGCGAGCAGCAGAGCGGAAACATGGACGGAATTTGTGCTCGACGCTAGCGACAATACGCCGCAGTAGGGCATCTGGTCGCCGATGCGTTCCTGGTAGAGAGTGTAGTATGTAAGCAGAAAAGTCAGAGAGAGCTAAAAATGGACTTTTCAAATTTTCAGGTGACATCCTAAGCCGCCCTAGACTGAGTTTCGAACTGTGACTGTTCAAAGCATAGTGCGACTCCTCGACTGGGTGTTTGTTTCTGCAATGGTGTCTGCCACCTTCACTTTGCAGGGCGAAAGATCCAGCGACCGCCGGCCCACTTGGTAGCCGCACCAATAGAGATGATGCGACCCACTCTCATATCGAACTCCGTGCCGTACTGATCCTCTCCGTACCATCATGAAATGTCGTACCCCCTGAATACGGCACGGCACAAGAGATGGCGGCCGTGCCGTGCCGTTTTCCGTGTTCCACGGCACGGCGCACGGCACAGAGGGGGTCAGCACGGTACGGGGCTCCTCGAGTTTTCGGTCCCGGAGTTTTCGGTCCTCCTTTTTCGGTCCCGGAGTTTTCGGTCCTCCTTTTTCGGTCCCGGAGTTTTCGGTCCCCGGTTAAAATCTCGAAAAGAGTTTTCGGTCCCCGGTTAAAATCTCGAAAAGAGTTTTCGGTCCCGGAATTTTCGGCCCCGCGCCAATTTTCGCCAAAATTAACCTTTAAATCTTTAAACCATTTAAGCCATCTTTTACTAACTTAACGTACCAGCAAGCAAAGTAACGAGCAAGCGAGGTGCACCAAAGCAAGTAAGTAGAACCGCATTTCCTGGAGCAACAGGGACAATGGGCAAACATGGATAAATGGCAGATAAATGGCCGTTGATTTTCCACCGCCCGCGAGACCGCTTGCGTAAGCGAAAAAAGTGGCGGGGCGCATGCGAATAGCGCGATTAGTTCATTTTGATGCAAAATTGGTGTGGGACCGAAAACTCGGGTTACCCGGCACGGGGGTCGTCCGCGCCCTCTCTACATGGTACGGCATGGCACATGGCATTTCATGGCGCCGTACCGTACTCCGTACCATACTGACCCCGTCCGTACTGTACGACATGACATAATCACGGCAGAACGGCACGGCACGGAGTACGTTAACGGCTTCGCCTCGCCCCTACGTACCAACAATGCGCTGCTTCCGCCGACCACGAATGGGCGCAGCCTTCGGTAGTAACTCGGCAAGAGCGTATGAACGAGATTCTCCGTCAGGACGAAGGAGTTCGCAAGACTCAGCCCTATAACGCACGCGACGCAGGGTCCTCGCAAGGCGAGGCATGCAATCTGCGGAATCAGCTTGTCACATCCCTGTCTTGAAGGCGAACCGTAGAAGACCTGAAACTTGTAGTTGCTGGCGAGTGCAGGACATCCATGATTTGATTAAGACCCACCTCCTGCCATAACTGAACGGTAGCGAGCAAAGCATTGTGCAACACGACGAGAACGATGGTCCACAGGCGCATGAACTAAAACACGAATAATCGTAAAAAAGTGCTCAGACGGTGGGTAACTCCTTGGCATGTTCACAGTCCAAACGTCACCAGAACATGTATTTCGTCCGTTGGAATCAAAATGGAGAGGCACAAAATATGGATTTTTGGCGGGATCGAAAAATATTAAGCCCCTCCCATCTCCACCCTCTTCAAGGAGAGCGCCGGGTCTTAGTTTATTAGAGGGAATACGGTGCGATACCGTGCTGTAGCCGTAGACCCTAGCCGTAATTAGGGCTACGGCCTAGGGTACGTTGGGGTCAGTACGATACGACTTTATGGTACGGGGACGTGGGTGGCACCAATGGCATAGCGCCGCAAAACCGTACGGGACTTCCGATCAGCGTAGATCGGTACAGTACGGCTTTATGGCATCGGTGAGTGAGCACGGTACGAGTAGGTGGGTACGTTACGACGTAACCTCCTCTGCCGCATATTAAACCGTACGGAGCCCATTCAACAACGATGAATGGTCTTGACTTACATCAGCGCCGAATCTCCTTCGAAGCTCCGCATAGAACAGATAGCGGACCGCAGTTGCGGTTCCAACAAGGCAGACAATGATTTGGTGCCAGTGGGCCAACCGAATCCAGGGATTTTCCGAGAATCTTTGCGCTAAGTCGCAGGTTGTTCGAGACTCCGTGTCCATCACTGAACCAACTTAAGTCCGCATTTACCTTGCTAGCGGTGGAACAAATGTCCGAGCAAAGATTGCAGCGACAACAATTCTAAAATAAGCGCCTTCATGTAGGACAGTCAAATCGGCTTTGGACGATGCCGCGAAAATTGGACGCTTTGCAGCGTGTAGCGAGCGGTTAATGCCTCAAGTTTAGAAGCTAATTATACGCTATGTAGTCAGAAGATCATACCACAGGCAAAAAAATACACGTACATTTGAAAACTTAGAAAGCACTTAACAAAGTTTGCCCCCAAAAGAGCTGCCGTAAATGATGATCACCATGTGCAACCTTAGAAGACCGCGACGTCCAAAGACACTACGTTGGTACCACAAAACTTGCACTTGAGAGCCGCTAGGTCGTTCCTTCTAGAAATCACTGTTCTAAATTTGAAAGCATAACGTATTTTTAAAAATAAAGTAAACCCATTGCTATACGCTCTGCGTTTGTATGGGAAACTGAGTGTCGAAAGATAAAAATCATGTTATTTTCTCCATGAAAATCTCATAAACAATCAGCCAGTATACGACCTTTCCACCCTTGAGTTCACTGCGAAGTGCAGCGGGCAAAAAGGCCAGATTCAGGCCAGGCCTGGGCCATACTCGAGGCCGCGCCAACTCTCACATGCTGGACAGCGAGTATGAGGTCGTTTCCCCAGCTTGCGTGTCTATTCGTTCACGGTTTTGTGGCTAAAGCCGCGATTCATTCTGCTACGTTTTTGTACTGTCGAACAAAGTCGGCACTGGACTAGAAACTAGACACGAATGCTAACTAACCCAAAGACATTATACTTTACCAAAAAGGCGTAAAGTTGTCGGCATTCTGTGTTTTGTGAGCAGCTAGCGTGTCCCACCTGACGTCGCAGAAGGTCCAACACGAACGTAAAGCCCGCGTGACGCATCCAGTTAACCGTACGTGTCCCTTCGATGCCGAATGATCGGACACTATGATAGACTCACATCGTTGAGAATCACTGCTAGGTACTTGTCGATGTGGATCGCTAGCAATGGTCCCTGTATTCAGTCTATTTCCTAGTTCGTCTATTCTAACGACGTTTGAGGGAAGTGAACGTACTGGAATGAAACCAGCTCGAACGAAACGGACCGGCTTTCACGAGGTCTTTTCATCACAATTCGCGTTTCGACAGCGCTTCGAAGTATCGGGAGCGCCAAAACACGTACCTGAATACGTGAACACTAAAAAATGCATGCTTCTGATGCGGTGGCTCTCAGTACGCACGACTGCATATCATTCTAGCCGTGTCTTAACTGTATTGTTTCCAAATCCCGATCCCACGGCTGCCACATACCGTTTTGGCTCGAATAGAAGGCGACCCTTAATAGTGGGCGACCCCTAATAGTGGGCGATCACCAAAAATTTCACAGTTGACTTGTCACAGAGACATGTTCAGAACACATTTTAGGCCATAACTATTCATCATAGACGAGAACTTTTTGTCACTAAAATTTCGGAAAATTTTGCTAAATCCATAGGAGGGACCCTTTACTACTTTCACGAAAGCCTGGCAAATTTGACCAACGAAAAATAGTGGGCGATCGCCCACTATTCGAGCCAATACGGAGATCCCTCAAATCAGAGAGGAGCATGTCTGAGCACATCCACAAATGCATTGGGCCGCGCTTCGAGTGATCAAGACAGGATTGCTTCCAAACGCTGCAAATCCCCTCATATGTGCAAAACCATTTGCACTAGTTAAGCGTACGGATCGGGTAAGTCATTTCGGACGCCTCTACCGCGAGGTTTCCGATAGCGCAGCGCGATTGCTTCCACGTGGTCGCGTTGAAGGTCGCCGGTTCAATCTCCGTCCGCCGCTTACGGCCCACCTTTTCATTTTGAAACGACTTGTGGGTCTTTAACGGCGGTAAAATGTTTCCCGAGTCCTTAGAGCAGCCGCAGGCGCATATTGGCGCCTCCGTGGTGTTCGCGGGCTCGTACATTTTTCCACCGAACAAACTAGGAACGCTTCGGACTTTTTGTCAAACAACTAAAGACGATGAACATCGAAACACGTGGGTCGCTGCATCTTTCCATGCCGGTGGGGACCCGCTTGCAAGTCCCGAATGGTCCTGAATGCACATGTGCAGCTTCCGCACAGTTAAGCCGCCACGAAAAGGACCCATAACGACCAATAAGATACATCGGAAAATTTTCACAACGTCATGAAGTTAAACATAAATGGAATTTTAGAGCTTGCGTTGATCAGACTCTTTGGTATATTGAGGGCCTATAACGGAGCTGCGGGAGTATCTAACTTCAGCAGAAGAGTCTTTTAACGAATAACATTTGCATGGAGAAAATATAAGGATGCAAGGGTGTATAAGGCATTTGTTGGGGGTCTATGCATTTGGAAACGAAACGTGAAGCGCGAACGTCTCGGCGGCACCGACGCTTGCTACACGTCAAATATCTTCGAACGGCTCTTGTTTGTCGTCATAGCGCATCGCTTGTCGCTTCCGCTCGCTATTCGTGCGACCCAGGTTCGATTCCGCCCCTCGCAATTCGTGTTCCTTCCACCGTCCAAACTTAGCGGCCACTTTCTTTCGGCCGCTTAGCATTTCACAGTGGAGAGAGTAGTGCGGTCTCTGATAAGGCGTGCGTCTAGCCGATAAACTAGCGCATGTCAGAGCGAGTATCGAACATTTTTGTAGTTCCATGCTTTCAAATGAGAAAGGTGTCATTCACCTCCGCATTTACCCAATGAATAGGGTGGACTTTGGGGCCACATGTGACGGAAATCGCCTTCTATGCGGCCAAGAGTTCTCGTGTTTCTAGTTTTCCGGGAATTTTACGATTCGTCTTTTTCGACAAATTGAACAACCGTACTCTTTAAGCGTATACTCACTTTCAGAATGATTTCGACCTGAGACGGCGAGCCCCATTGGACCTGCTATGATTGCCCTATGACAACCGAGTTCAGAACTTTTGTCGGCGATTTCGCCGGTTTTTTCTCGAAATATCGGCGTTTCGTGCTTATCATGCAGCGCCCAATGCCGTCTTGTTCCACGTCAGCAATCGCCTACGCGTCACGTGCCGCCAGCGCTCAACGACACCTGGTCGGATCGATACGCCCAATCCTCTCTCTCATGTTGTCGTTCACTTTGTTGATTAACGGGGCTTCTGGGAGGGGATTCGCCCGAGACGCCGGCTATAAAAGCCGGGTCCGTCAAAGGCCCGCCGTTCCAGTGTTCGGCCACGGGAGTGCGACCCGAGCCACCCAACAAAGAGGACTAAGCATTAACTAAGGTGCACTGAGAACCCTGGCCTAAGGCGGCCAGAAAGGAGGCTCAAAGGAAGCTGTTGTTGGGGCCCGAGGGGGCAATAAGAAGTAGCTCGTAAGAAGCTACCGGGGGCCGATAGGCCGCGGATAAGGGAGGCCAGTTAGAGTCTTCCACGGGGGCCCGAGTCGGGGAAATACAAATAAGCGGGACAGTGCTAAAAGGGCCAACGTGACGGCCAACTAAGACTTTGAGGGGGAAAGGAAAGACATTACGGAGATTCAGTCATATCGGCTCTACTACCATCATTAATTTTCTTTTCCTTTTCTTGAGATGCGTCGTGCCCAAATTGAACGTATTCATTCTGGTTAAGACTTCAATGAATCAGAAAATATCTACAAGTGCGTACAAATACATGGGCCCATTCCACCGTGAAATCACAGCGGTTTACTTCATGTACTCCTCGAACCACTTCGTCGCGATGCGGGTCACCTGCTCCAGCGTGCCCGGCTCCTCGAAGAGGTGCGTAGCGCCCGGCACGATCTCCAGCTTCTTCGTGCAGTTCAGCTGCGCGTAGGCACTCTTGTTCATCTCGATCACGTCGTAGTCGTGGCCGCCGACGAGGAGAATCGTTGCGCTGCGCACTTCCGGGAGCCATTTGCCAGCGAGGTCCGGACGACCGCCGCGGGAAACGACCGCCTAAATACTGCGGATTTATTGCAGCGGAAAATGCGTTTAGCAGGGCGGGCAGCATAAGACCAATCGTGTGCATTTCCATGATGTTTTCAAAACCTTAACTTTATCTAAATTTATTCAAAATATTAAACTTAATTTTGGTAATTATATAATTAAATTCGATTGAATATAAAATATAATAGTAATTAATAAATTAATAATGAAAAATAAAAAAAATAAAGTAAAAAATAAACAAAAAAATTATAAAATCATTTGCGGTCTAAAATGGGGCGTATTCTTTTATTCAAAAGCTCATCAAAGAGAGGCTGAGCAAGGCATGTTTAGTAAAACCTGACATAAATAGTTTCTGAACCGGGCACATAAATTTGCCGCTCCCTGGCCCCGATCGTACCTGAACGTCGTCGCGTTCCGCCGCCGCGATGAGCGCCGCCGCTGCGCCGGTGCTTGCGCCGAAGTAGCCCACCGGCATGCGGCCGATGTCCGACTGCTGGCGGACCCAGTCCGTGGCCTCGACCATGCGCTTCGCGAGCATCGGGATGTTGAAGCGGAACTCGCGCGTGTAGCGGTCCACCTCGTCCTCCTTCTGCGTGAGCAGGTCCATGAGAATGGTGGCGAAGCCGGCCTCGTTCAGCACCGCCGCCATCTGTTGGTTGCGCGGGCTGAAAAGCGGAAAGTTTAGGTACGATCCAAGAGGCGTAGGCCGGGGATATCGGATTCCAGAATTCAAAGCGAATTCCAGTTCAAAGGTGAAAAAACAAAACTGAAGCGTACGAATCCATATTTCGAAAAAAGCACCGAATTTTTGGCTATGTTCAGGCGTTTCCGACGGGCTGGTTAGGTGCTTTTGGTCCACAAAAGCGTACTAAATGTTAGCTGTTCTAAATCTTGGAAACCAAAACCATTTTACGGGATGCGGATTCACCTGTATCGTCCACTTCCGCTGCCGTGTGCGAAGATGACGACGCCACGGGCGTTGTCCGGGATCGTGAGGAGCGCCTTGACCTCCACCGACTTCAACGAGAGCGTTGTGTCTTCTGTGTTCGGCATTGTGCACTGAAACTCCTCTTCACAGAAAGTTAAAACGAATACTGAACCGAAAAAAAGGGCTCTTTGAGCCTCCGAGAAAGCACGTAACAAAATCAAAAGCTGCCCGAAAAGCACGCGCCGCACAGCTCGCTGCTAAGCGCGGCCAAAGCACGCATGCGAAGACCAATAACGAGCCCGAGAAAGGTCAGAAATGTGCCTTTCATTCTTTGCATCGAAAGCGCGTTTTTGTGTACGTGCG
>JNEY01000465.1:27619-41150 GCA_020875895.1 Aphelenchus avenae
CCCCGCTAAGAGACCCGAGGGGGGGGGGGGCAAGTTTAAAGGACAAGCTAAATAGTGACAGAAACTACGCCACCATTCGGTTATTCTTGGCCAAGCCAAAGCGTCTTCTTGGCCAATCAGAGGCGTCTTATAGCAGCCATGCCGTGTGTTCACTTTCGCAGAAGAGAATAACATACACTCATCGCCGCGTGAACGCGTTACGTAGCATAAACCTTAATTAGCTTTTAGGACTTGCTCGACGTCGATCGTGGACCCGGACCCACCAGCCACAATCATGTCGTCCCTAGACGAGACCTGGGGACACTTCAGACATGCGTTCATCGCTGTCGTAATATCCGCCGTTATGAAATTCATCTTCGACCTGATGGATAGATGCACGGTGCGGGAGAAGCCGTCGGCCCTCAAGAAGGACTGGAAGCGGGACGTCGACTACCTCTACCAGTTCCCGCGCGTCAAGGGCACCGCCAACATGTCCCCTTTCTGCCTGAAGGTGGAGATGTTCCTGCGCATCCACAATATCGAGCACGAGGTAAGGAAAGTTACATCTTGCTCAAGGGCAAGCACCATTTAACGAGAGGCAAGGGCATTGATGGACCTTACAGCAGGCCTTGTAGGCTTCCCGAATGCATCATGCTATCGCGTACACAGCAGCGTTGCTGCATGCATCAAAGCGCTACCGCATGCGTCGTAGCCTTTCTCATGCAATCACATGCATACTTGTGCTGTTGCACGCCACGGCGCTACTACATGCACCCGAGCGCTACTGCATGCGTCGTAGCCTTATCGCATGCGTCATGGCGCTACCGCATGAGTCGTCGCTTTTTCTCATGCAATCGCTTGCATACTTGTGTTGCTGCATGCTTCATAGCGCTCCTACATGCACCAAGCGCTACTGCGTAAGTCAAGGCCTTATTGCACACATCTTGCTACGGCATGCGTTCTAGCGTTTCCGCATGCACCTAGAGATATCGTAGAGATCGGCGCTCTAACCCCGTGCCAAACCCGTACCCGTGGTGACCCCACCCGTGCCGTACCCCGTACCCGTGGTGGGTAAAAAATTGACAAGCCGTATACACTAACATGGCATAAAATACGGCCCGTAGTACGGCGTGGCCCGTGTAATACGCCTTTTTTCGAGGCCGTGCCGTGTTGCCGTGCCGTATTACACGGGTACGGGTACGGGTTTACTGAAGGAACGTGGATGGGCCCTTATACTCTGTTCAGTGTACGCGATAAACGTTGTGGTAGGCCATTTTCTGGCTGGCTGAAGATGCGAATGCGCTCTCGAAATCCTTAGCATTCTCGAACACTTGCTCAAGCTGTTAATCCTTCAACCTTGAATGAATTGACGCCTTTTTAGATCGTCAACACTACATGGCGCCGATCCGCGGAGGGCAAGCTGCCGTTCATCGAGCTCAACGGAGAGCACATTGTCGACTCCCAGCTCATCGTCGAGTTGCTGAAGAGGCACTTCAATATTCAGGCCCGCTTCGCGTAATGAGCTCAATGAGCCTTGACCACTACGTTTTAGGAAGGAGCGACGCCGGAAGACCGTGTCCTAATTCGTCTCATCCACCGAGTGCTGGACCACGCCACGTTCTTGTGAGCTCTCGCCAATTAAGATCTTCACTAACTAAAGTCGTACTTTAGCAACCTGTTGTACCACAAGGCGGGCACGAACACAGTGAGGTTCGCAGGAGTGAAGCTCGAGGGCAGAGCGCCGTCTTTCGTGAAGTACCTCGCCTACCCATTGCACTCCCATACGGTAAGCAGTCGTGACACATCATTCTTTCTGGAAAGTCCTGGAAAGTTCCTAGCAAATGGATGGACTAGGTTAGACATGACCCAGATTTGAAGACTGGGCGGTCTAAGGAGAATTCGAAAACGGACTGGAGTGCTAGCTCCGGGTCCGTTGCTAGCTCGAAATTTGGGAATCGTTAGGGCTAAATTCCGAGAAACGCTACCGATAATTTCCTCGGATACGCCTAGTGACAAACCAAAGAATCGTTATTTCTGCCCATTTTTATGATCGGGACCAAGACGAAAACTCCAACACTCACGATATTGAGGGCGAAATCCGCAGTCCTGCAGCGCACAGACCTTCATAACGGTTGCTCTGTTTCAGATCTGGACGTATCTTAACATGCAGGGCACCGGAAAGCATACGGAGAAGGAGGTGATCGACATTCTCCGCTGGGACCTGCAGGCGCTCGACGACGTCCTCGGCCACAAGCCGTACCTCGTCGGGGACACCCCCACTTTGGTACGTCGCATTAGACGTGCAAATTTCGAAGCCGCGTCTTTAGGCGGATTGCACCTTCTTCTCCCATATCGCGACGACCTACGACCTGCCCTTCGACCAACCGATAAAGCAGCTCCTCGAGGAAGAGTTCCCCCGCCTGAAGGCCCTCCATGACCGCATCGCAAAGGAGGTCTTCAGCGACATCAAGTTCTTGCGCATGGAGTAATCCGACGAGTTCGTGATTTGTTTATGTTTCGGATGTTGCTATTTAACGTAAGTAGTTGTACTAACCCAGAATGGACAACTCTAACCGTCTAACCTTTTTCACACTCTCTCCATGTGCACACTATTTCGTCTCTCTAACCGTCTAACATAGTGCTATTTCTCCAATTTTTCTTGTGCCTCTGTCATAAATGTCTCTCTCTCCACACAGTACTCTCTCGCCCTATCTCTCACCACCAGAGAGTGGTCTCTCGCTACAGCGTACTCTCTCACCACCCTCTCTCTCTCTACATGCTGAAGGCGGCGTACATCAAAGGGAACTACACATAGGAAATTTTAGCGTTATTGTGGACAACGGTTTTTGCTCATTTGACATCAGTTTCGTTCTACTGTGCGGTTGTCTCTTTTGAGCTCTCTGCTTTAAATATGATGTTCTCGCTGCTTGATCGTATTGCCGCCCACTTCAACTGCCGCTACGAAGAGATCGCCGAACTTCTGAAGGAGGAGGAAACGAAGAAGTTCGTGGAGCACCTATTCCAGACCCGTACCTGCACAGTCCTCCTGGACGGGAAAGTCTATGGAGTCCATTACGCGGGTTTGACCGATCAGCCCACAAATCGGATCTTCTGCCATGTGCACGGACTTACACTGGATGATGAGTACCGCTACAACTCAGGCGTAGAGCTGATTCATCTGGATCTACCATGCGTCATCAGCGACGACCCTAACGGTCACCGCTACTACTTCCCCATGGAAATTATCGAGACCGGCTCTCTCGCCTGATCATTGTAATTACCAAAACGTATTCATGAATAAAAATATTTATTCCTTCACAATTGGTGTAAACTCATAGGTGACAGGATTATTTTGCACGGTACGTACAGTCATCTTATACTTGAGGCAATAGACGATAAAGAGGAGGAGAGAAAATTGTAGCAAGTAGCTCAGCGTCGACGACATGTCACTAAGACAAAAGAGCGGTCTTTTCGAGAAGAGCTGAAACCAGAATGTGTCCTGCGTGGCCTCGTCAACTACTGGAAGAGACCCATCAGGCTTGTATTCGTACAGAATTCGCTGGTGAATCAGAAAGATTCGTCCCTCCGTCACAATGGCGTCATTGAAGGGCATGGGAATGTCCAGCGAGTCCAGTGGTGGTGCGGTTGCATTCGAATCAATCAGCTGACGAGCGTCGTACTTCTTCACAGTCTTATTCGCAAATACGAATATGCTCTGGTCGGTGTAGTCGTACCGGAGCAGCTCGTAGTCGAGGTTCAGTGTACGGTACTCCTGACCCACCATCAGTGTGGTGAGATTGCGATGCAAGTGTCTCAGTATCAGGTAAGACGCACCGTCTAGCTCAAAGCAAGCGTCGGGGCGATGGTCACTCAAGCGGTCGTCGTCATGTACTGTAATTGCGGAAGTACGCTCGAATGTCTTTATTTTTTGGAGCCGCACTTGATGATTTTCCGGGCGCGTCTCCACAATGCAGACAGTGTCCCCCTTATATGCGAACAACTGCTGAATGCTGGAGTCGGCAGTGTAAACCACGAAGTCTTTTTGAAGGTCATTTCCAAATGCAAGAGAAAATAGCAGTACCAACCACACTGCAGTTCTCATACCGAGCATAATGAAGAGAGGTGTTTACATATTTTTACTAATTTTTGGCATCATATTATAATAATATGCACAGACAGTAAGATCAGATTCGACCATTTTGCCCAGAGTACAAATAATTTCAGAGAATGATTTTCCACTGCATCTTTGAATTACAAAATACACACAGTAGGCTCCGCATACGTTGGTGAGTGGTGATTGTATCATGACGTCACTAGTCACGACGTTCGGAAAGGTGTCCAGGTATTCCTTGATGAGTCCGCTTGGCGCTCTCCCGCTGGTGTCGAAGTACTCAACCGTTGTTGGCAAGACAGCATAGATCGCAACCCAGTGACGGCCCTTCTTGTCGCTAGGATCCGTGTTGACGACGACAGCGTAGGGATAGCGGTCCGAGGTGGGTATCATGTCGCAAGGAACACAACTGAGAAACATGGGGCGCGTCTTGTAGTGGGTCCTGAGAATGTTGAAGATGTCGCCGGTATTCAGATTCATGATGCTGAGCCGTCCGCCACAACCACTCGGTTCTTGTCAATAGAGAGCAACTGATCGAATTCTCCGAGACAGATGAGCGAGACGCCCGGGTCGGGAATCGGTGTACTGAATCTCAGTGCGATTGTAGTGGTTCCATTACGGACCAGCTCAAATCCGCCACAGTCATCGAGAGCAGCGGCGAGCGGGATGACAAAGAAAGTCCATCCGTCCAGATACTGCTCCAATGTAATGCCGTTCGTGGTGTTGTGCGAAGGCATACATCCGTCATGCATGTCCACAAAGGCCCTGACAAATTGCACGGGCACATTGCTCCAGCTCATGTTGTACGGCACCGCGGGATAGTTGATGCCGCCAGCATTCACGACCACCTCGCGAACATCGAAAGGCTGGAAGTTGAACGGCGATTTCTTCACGTCTCCGATGTATGCTTGGTTGTTGACCATTCCGATGATGACACGACGCGGAATGACATTCGTGAAGATGTTGTGCACGAACTCCTGCCTCCCCGGTGTCAGAAAGCATGATCTGATTTCGGTCTTGCGTACCTGATACTTTGCACTTTGCTTCTCGAGCATGTTCGCCACGCTGAGGTTCACCGAATGCTGCACGTCCACAGCTCGCAGGTACAGACGTACGTTGTGCACCTTGAGACGGTAGGTATTAGTGTCATTCGGATTCAGCGTGTGAATGAGGAAATTGTCGTCGTGCCTGTAGATAGTGAAGAGCACGTCCAGGTTGTTGAGCAGGTATAGGTTCTGGTTGGCCAGATCGAACTCCAACTTCGTCATGAACTCCACCACCTCACTTTTACCCATGATCGCGTTTCGTGACTTGAAGCCTTTCTCTTCGTGGTTGTTGTGCCTGTAGTCGTGAAAGTATCCGCCCGCCTGCATCGAAGACTCTTTGACGTTGAGCGAGCAGCTAAGCTCATTCTTCATGTAGCAGATGTACGGGTAGAGCGTCGAGGAATCGTACACCTCGGCACCATTGATCGTCATCTTCAGCTGTCGGACAAAACTCTGACCAAGACTTTGGATGGGCGCAACGTGCGTGTCCTGATCCTCCAGATTGACCCATGCGTTGCCATTCTTCTTCTGGATCTGTAGCTGGAGGTAGAGGTATGTCTTCGAGAGGTCCACCCACTGATTGTCACTGAAGACACGGAATTCGAACGGCGATTCATCCACGGTATTCAGAGGGAGGATTTCACGCACGTAAGTCCGATTCACGCTCACGTTAGTCGGCGGTACCGTGAAAATTCCAAGACCATTGTGACAGGCATTCTCGGACTTGTTGTCAATCTTTTTCACAACAGACATGGTTTATTGACGGCGAGTATGTTGTTTGCGAGGCTTTTGAGAATAAAAAGAGAGCTGATCGTAAGGACCCGACCGTCCACCAAGACGTCTCGCAGTACGAATGGTCTTCTTTTTCGATCCGCCACCTTTTTGCAGTTTTCGCTGAACGTGATTCACGGCGCCTCGTAGTCCGTCATTCACGTCGTGCTGAGCAAGAATGTTGCGAAGGCCGTCGCTTGCATGATTGACCACCGCGTTTCGGACATCCGATCCGGTGGCAATGTCGTTGAGAACACGGGAGCCGACTGAGAGACCCTCACGCCCAATTTCCTTACCGAATGTCTTCAGCACCGGGAGCAGGTAACGGAAGAGACTCCCGAACACGGATCCGATACCAGCACCACGCTGATATGGGGTTCCAGCAAAGTACGCACTACCACCAGTCTGCATTTGCTCGAAGTGTGCGGTCCAATCCACACTATCGGGATCGAAGATGACATGCATCGTTTATTTAGAAGAGAGATGTTTTCACAAAATGCAACACCAATATACACTCTCCCCAGTTAAAAGGGACCAACCGTCCAGTACGCGTGCGAATGTGTACACTGACCTCGCTGAGCTGTTTCGCCAGAACTTTATGATACTGGGGAGTGAGGAATGTGTCCTCCACCATCTCTCCAGGAGATCCTTTCACTCGGGCGATACGTAGCAGAGGCACCAACTCGTCTCCGACTAGTGTAGGCTCCACCAGTTGTGGTGCGTAGATGTAGAGCGAATGAATATCTCCGTGCAAGTCCGGCATGTATTTTGCGACGGTCCGATCTGTGGAGAAGACCTCTTCATCGAATCCCAGCATGTACTTCAGCTGCTCCGTCATTCTTACTTGTACCACTTTGCTTAGGTTGAGCTTAAGCACAAAGCGCTCGCTATCCGCGTCGTAGTGAAAATGGATGTACTCGTGGAGATGGTCGTACGGTGCTCCAGTGGCATTCTCGCATCCTTCCGGTACAATGATTTCCGGAGTAGGCAGAGCGTCTTTTCCAGAGACCCGTTCGAGGAACTTTATCTTTTCTTCGAGGAGACGTAGACGTCCATCATGCAAATCGGACTGTGCTCGAGCATCCTTTTGAGACTTCTTTGCGAATTCCACTGCGTTATCGAGCATAGTTTTCAGATCTCGCACCGTTTCATTCTGTGACTCTATCTTTGCGTCGTAGGCGATCTTTGTGCTCTCCGCGCTAGTGCTCATTTGGAGAAGTTGGGTCTTCAGCTGTGCAATGTCTTCATCTTTTTTGGTGTTGTCACCAGCTGTTGTGGTGCGCAAGTCTTCAATTCGTTGTTCGAGAGCGGCGATATCCTGGTTGTTCTTGGTCTCGAGCTCTTCTTTTTCCTTCTTCAGATTTCGGATGCGGGTATGAATCTTTGTGAATTCCGCGTCATGCTCCTCCGGTGTCTTTCCAGTAATATCCTTGATCACTTGGGACAAGTCCTCGTCACTTGTATCGTCCAGGATGCCCCTTCTTCTTCGCTTTTTCGGTACCACTTCTGTGGAGACTTTACACAGCGCGTCCGACCCGCTTTTTAGGGATGCTGCTAGCGCATTCTCCAAGTCCACCGCTGTCTTGTACGAAGCGGACCTTACGGGGATTCTTGTCGTCACACCGGTGTGCCACGTCACTTCGATGAATTGTTGTGAATCCGTGCCGAGGTTAGGCCACGAGTACGGGTAGATGATGTTTGAAAGGCCGACCTTCCACGTCGCATTAAATTCCATCTTCTTGGAGAGTCTTTGAGTGAAGGAATTTGTTTTATTCTCATTCCCCTTGGAATTGGACATTACATGAATATAGAAATCAGCAACCATCTTTCACGAGTACACAAGTACGAATGACAACATCAAATAGATAGCGCGAATATTATAGCTCGACTGGTACGGTTACGCCGTCGATGTTCCCCGCGGGCTCCCACGTGTTGAATTCATCGCCATGATCCATCCACTTGATCAGGTATTGTCGCTGTCCATTCGCCATTCTCTCCTGTAGAATGCGCTCCACGCGGAAAGAGTTCTCCATGTACGGAGGCACCTTTACCAGCTCTCGCTCATAGAAGGACCCATCAAGCTCTCGCTCAAAGAAGTCTTGAAGTTTGTAGAGGACCGGGTCGTGCTTATCGAGCACGTGCGTGATAGTGAATACCTTGTCTGTGTATGTATTCAGTCCTTTCACAAAGACTTTTTTTAAGTGCTGGATGCGCACGCAATCTCCGACTTCGAATTTGGGGGTACGACGGTTTCGCTCAAAAGGGTAGAGCTTCTTGACGAGTGCCGGTGCATTCTGCTCATTGATGTCGACTGGGCGCATTCCCGTAGAGCGGCACACACTATTGTTGATCGCTGTGACAATGTCTTGGAGATGGTCGATCCACCGTACGGTATTCCGCTCGCTGAAGAACTTGTAGAGACGCTCACGCAATGTGCGATTTGCACGTTCGGCTACTGCGGCTTTTTGTATTTTGTTAGTCTTGGCGACGTATTTCAGTATGTCTTTCTTGTGGAAGTATCTTTTCATTGCTGCAGATTCGAACTCGTTGCCTTTATCCGTCCATATGCGCCATGGCTTTGTCCCTGCACGTTGCAGGATAGCATCGAATGCTCTTCTTACGTCATGCTCACGCTTTGATTTCACAGGCTCAGCATAGACCTTGCGACTCAGCACATCGATACACACCAGTATCATTGGATGTCCGTCATTCTGTGCCGCCTGACGTTGGAAGAATGTAAGATCTGCTTGCCAGTCGGTGTTCAGTCCTGTAGGTGTTACACGACGGCGCTTGAATTTTCTCACCACAGGATAGTAAAGCGTGTACGTCCGTTGCTTCTCCAGAAATTCTTTCACATCGGCTTTTGTGATTCGAAAGTCATGGTTTATTGCTTCTTTATAGACACGATCGGCGCCAGTGAAACATGCAGGAGAGTTCAGGGAATAGTATGAATAATTAAGAATATCATCAATTTCTTCTTGAGTTATATCCTCCATCGCGACCGCTCAACACGTCGCTTGATACCAACACTGGCTTTCTTTTGCTTCTCCTTCTTTATGGTTCTATTGACCATGTCTCTGGCTGTCGGACGTTCTCCTTCCTGCTCGGGATCCACGTCAGGTGTCGTCGGCTCTTTCTTAATGTCCCATAGCGCTGGTCTGAACTTTGACGTCCCTTTTGCGAGACTTCTGCCTTTCGGTGTGCGATCCACGTACTCGTACTTTCGAATTCCTGCCTTAGCAGTTATTCGCTCACCCTTCCGTCGTGGAAGCAGGCGGGCAATATCTGGATCGTCTAAAAGATTCTCTCGGAGCGCATCCGTCCCGGGTGGTGGTGGTTCACTACGGTTTTCCAGAATGTGTGCAAGTGAGTCTTCCAGGCGTGATTTGTAAAACACGCGTCCTCCCGATTTCAGTACTTTTCCTTGTGGAGTGACACCATATCTTGTTGGATTTGCAAGCACGCGATCCCTAATTGTGTTGAATGTCGTATCGTCTCCCATTTCAGTGTCTGGTACTTCTACCTCTTCGTAGTCCATCGGTTGTGCGACCGCCTGGGCGTTCACCGTCGGCGCTTGCTGAGATTTCTTAGCCACATTCTTACTTTTCGTACTTTGCGGAGGCGCTTTGGTGGCATCCGTAGTCAAAGGCGTTTGCGGGGCAGCAGGTGTCTGTGCGGTGGGCGGGGGTGGTGGTGGAGGTGTAGGAGCGGCGACAACAGGCGTCGGGACTTGTGGAGCAATTACTTGTTGCAATAACTGTTGCTGTTGTTGAAGAAAATTGGATAACAGATCTCGCATATTCGTCTCGCCCTGCTGCTCGTTGCGCTGGGACATGAATTTTCGAACATTTTTCACCTCTTGGTCGTATGCGGCAAATTTCTCCGTCGGGTTCTTGCCGCGACTATGAAGAATATTTGTCACTTTGTCGCTTGCTTCGAGAATTTTATTGTCGAGCGGATTTCCCAGGACATTGTTTCGTGACGCAAGAAGATTCTCGTAGACTTCTTCTGGTATGACGACCATGCGGTTTGCCATTTTTATTAAGAGGAAATAGCGGAGTCGACCACAGCTGACAGCACAGGAAGTATCAATGCCCCCAACATGTTGCCACCACCAGTCTGAAGAATTCTTCGTGCGGTCTTCTCCGATCGTGCACGTCCAAGTTTGCGCACCACGGGCGCGTGCTGGGCGAGCTTGTTTCGTTGAATATTGCGTAGGCGGAATCGGAATTTCAGTATATTCACACAAATTTCGACAATTGCTAGAATTTGTTCGCTGCTCGCATTATCCAGAAGACGTTTTCGCATTTTTTCGGATTTGGTTTTTGCAAGTTGGCGCAAAAAATTAATATTTCTTTTGACAGATTCACCGACCATCCTCGACGAGTGCAGATAGTAAGACTGATTTATTTTCACAAAACGCAAAAATATTTATGAATTTTTCGGCGTAAATAATAATTGACGGTTGTCTTCTGGAAAAATACATGTACGCAGCCGCATGAGTTCCGGTGATGACGGGTGCATGTCCACGACAAGGTATCCGTAGTTTGCGCTAGTCGCGCTCTTGTACGACTCCATAAAATATGTCAAATTTCTGGGGAAAAGTTGAGTTCCCAGGTTGCGTATTTGAAGCTGTCCGGACGGATTCCGTAGCAATACTAGATAGTGCGCGTTGTTTCGTGCAGTCTTCATCGATTTCTCGAACATATTCTGTGTGATGAAAAGAATGCTGACACCCCAGTGATGACTTCCACGCGTGAATAGCAAGTCAAGAAAGTCCGACTTCGCTTCCATCATCAAGTCATCCAATACCAACAACATCGGCTTCTGTCTTTGTCGAATCATCTGCTCTGTAGGGAGACCGAAGTGCGTCTCCACGCCCATGTCCTGCATCTTCAGCACATTGTTGTTGTAGACTCCATAGCAATATAAGACATGCCGTGGTTCAGGCTCGATGATGGCTTCACAGTTTTCGACAAACTTACACACCCATTCCGTCTTTCCACTACCGCTAGCTCCGCCGACTATCATGTTAAACGGATGCTTGAAAGATATTTCATCGGGAGAGAGCGTTACCGAGAGTCGACCGCCTTCCATTGATACACAATGCGAGACTGATTACGAAGGAATTATGTCATGAAGGAGTAAAAGTTCAGGCGGAATGAGGTGTTGCCGTTCGTGTCCATCGACCATTACGACGCAAGGAAGTTCCGGATGGACGAGTGTGATGCTCCGGTAGCGTGAAAAGTAGTCTCGGACGGACATTCCACTTCCTTCGCGCACATGCTGTACGTCTGCCCGTTGGGGTGTCAGGCCAACAGACTTTAGCACGGGACCGAGTTCACGGAAGGACGCGACAAATATGTAATTTTCCAGGAATTTCGAGGCTTTCGTGAAGTTAGCCGGATCTTCGAGATGTGTTGCTAGCGAAGGCGGATCACACTTGAGAGCTGAACACAGTAGCGTAAGGGCTGTCGCCATTTTTCCAAACTCGTTCATTTTTGAGAGAGAAATTCGTAAGCGACCGTCCTGTACCCCCGGATATTTATGCAAATGATTGAATTATTTATTGTGTCACCATCCTTTCCGCTCTACAACTGCAAGCTCAAGAGGATAGTACGTTTCACCTAGTACATCGTCGTGTCTAATAATAAGGCATGGTAAATTCTTGAGATGAAGAACCTTCTTCGTGTGCTCGTAGAAGACTTGCGTGATGCGTAATCCTTCAATTCCACCACGTGCGAGAAGTATCGAAGGTCCTGCAGAAGTCAACCCGTCACAACGCAAAGGATTTCTGGCCAACGTATGGGAAGTGTAGAGCGGCACACCGTGTAGTTCTTTCAGAACTCTATCCGCGTTCTTTTGACAAAAATCTTCGAGCTCGGTCATTTCGATGTGGAAGATATAGCAGAGGAAATCGGTGACGGGAACCATCGCAACAGCTCAACGCAAGCAAATATGATAAAATGCAAAGAAAAGTGGGTCATCGTGCCAAATATTTTGCTATGTAAATAAAAATTCTTGCTATGCAAACAAAAAAAGTAGGTTAAACAAACAAAAAATAAGAAAAAAAGCCAGTTGGAAATGTTACTTTTTCATTTGCGAAATGACGTCGCTAGTCGTGACGTTGTATGAGACCTATTCAGTACGTCCTGAATATTTGTGTGGCATTCTAAACTTACGACACATCGACAAGTTGTGGTACGGACATTTCGTGCGCTGGCTCAACCATCTCGATTTGGTAGAGGTTGACACGAAAGAGAGAGTATACTGTACTGGACTGAGCGACAATAGCGCAAGCAAGCAGTTAATTTTTCCTGGCTGCTCGGTACTCCGCTATTACAACACGCTGAAGAAGACCGAACTTCTTTTTCCGGATCTACCTTGCATCGCAAGTATCACCAAGCAAGGTGTTCAATTCTACCCACCCGAAATCCTCTGCGCTCAGTAATGGTGTCGCTGATCACCGTCTTAACTACTCTTCTCAAGTGTACGGTAGAAGACTTGACTGAAAGGCTGAAGAATCCACGCAATATGCTACATGTTGACCGGCTGATACGACAAGGACATCTAAGGACGAATCATCTTGGTTCTTGGAACCGCCCTGTCAAGTACTGCTGGCTCACTCCGACTGCTGCATTTCAAAAGAAAGTTCGGAAAGGTAAATTTCGACTCTACGTTCCAGAATACATTCTGCAGTATCATTCCTATTTCCTGAAATCTCCAAACTTACCGTGCGTCGCAGAGTCTTTTCGCGGACGCGATATTCAATACTTCCCTCTCGAATGTCTGACTTATATCCCAAAGAAGTATGAGGGCGAAATCACATTTACTTATTACTGATTGTTGAGGAAATTAAAAAATTATGATACAAGGTCGAAGAAATTTCGCTTTTCATACGATAGTATTTCAGTGTTTCAGGCGGCGATGCTGTTTGAGAGCAGCTGATGACAAATATTTCTTTCCACATTCACATGAGTGCGGACGAGACGCGTAGCGCGCGTGCAGGTGCATGTGGTTTTTGTAATGAGTTGATCGGGACAGAGTCTTTCCACACTGTTTGCACTCGAAAGACGACCGTTGACACACTCTGGCCTTCGAGTCGTTGCGTCCTACGGTAGGCATGTTGTTTTCTTCCTGTACTGGTCGTTTGGCCATCTTGATCATCTTATCATCAGACTTGCGACGGAGTCCCTCTTGCCGTACAAACTGAGTCCAAACTCGCAATTGGTCCTGCACCGGCGTGATGCGACGCTTTTTAATCATTTCGTTTGGAAGACGTAGCGGAAGATACAGCGAATACAGAAAAACGTAGCGAATTTCTAGCGGAAAATACAGAAGCCGCTTGCCACCAGGGGTGTAGACGCATGGTAGTTCCGGATATTTCAGCTCAATACCGCAAACTTTCTGAAGATGTTCTTGGAGTGTATAATTGGTATAGTTGGTCTCGTCGAGAAGTCGTTTTTGCATCGCATTATAGTCCGAAAATTCGACAAAGTGTAGTTTGTAGTGAGGACCAAGGTGAGGGCATGTCAGCTTTCTCTTACGAAGAGCGGCGGTTGCAATTTTCCTATTGTCCTTGCTGACCAGAATCTCGACGAGCTTTGCCGACTCACATCCGAAA
>JNEY01000465.1:61972-82298 GCA_020875895.1 Aphelenchus avenae
GAGCTTAGCCCGTATTATTCCGCGAGCTTGGTATGTTCTTTAGCCACCGTCTATCTTAGGCATAGGCTCAAGCTTAGGCCGTTTGCTCGTTGCTTAGGCTTAGGATTAGGCTAATACACACGGTCAACGTCTTCCCAGCTTGACGCAAATTTTCACAATTTGAGGCTTTCGCAAGTTTTCATAACACCATACTTTGGGATGGGATCGGAGTCGACATAAGTGTAGGTCTATGACTATGCATTCGGGGGGGGGGGCAGAAAGGACAAAACCTTAGCCATCCTAGACTTGCCGTTGGCTCACTAGCGCCCTAAGACGAGCCGCGAGGACAGTTCCCAGCGGTCGCATAACATCTCAAACAAAACGAACAACGAACCTTCTGAACCGGTGAGCTTCGATTCTGGTAGACGGGGTTAGTTCCGGGCGCTCCAGCGCTGATGAAGATCGGAGCCGACTGGCAGCTAAAACGACACAACTTATGCACTTTTTCGTATGCGCCCAGTTAGTACCTCGTCTCGGCCATGCCGTGCCATTGGATGAATACGTCTTCGAAGGGCGCCGATCGCTTCTTGGCGTACTTCTTCGCGGCTCGATGCATAGCGACATTCATGACGTGGAACATCGTCGCGTTGTTGTGGGCCGCATCAGCCACCTGGAACTGCGGCTGACACGGAGACGGGTTGTGTCTAAAATAAGGGTCATTCAAGGGAATGTCGTAGAGATCCATTGTTTGGACTGGGTTCTTACAAATCATTTCATCCTGCCTTTTTTGACCTTAGAAATGCCAAAGATGTATGGGTCACTATTGAACTGGGCGTAGACAGTTTCCTTACAGGGTAATGACGGTTTAATCGCACCTTAGCCGACACTTACAAAGTGAAAAATTTTAGGGCTCAAGCACTTTTAACCTCAAACAGCTTAGGTCATTCCAAATGCTACGCACTAGGAAACGGCCTGAGCCTAAGCGTGCGCATTACGAAATCAAAGTGGGGTCACATGGAGCTGTTGTCGAAAAAGGGTTCTTCATTTTCGCGCTAATCCCGGACTCATGCGGCTGAAGCGGATTTAAGGTCGTCGTACTCTTCTTAGCCTGACATCCAGAGTCCCCCCGCCCCCTCAGCCACCGGATATGGCCGGGATATATGGGAGGATGGGCTATTACGCTACGAATCTCTACAGTTCGGGTACACAGACGTTCGTTACACTTACCCCATGACTGCGTAGCGACTCGCGCCCGCCACCACTATCGATCTCGACGCGGTTCGTTCGAAAATTGCGGCTGATTGGTTGCACACATTGCCATCGGACTGGAAATGCGCGGCCGAATGATGCACGAGACGTTCTGCGTGGCGTCTGGCTTGGATGACGGCGTACCCGAAAAACCGCGGGAAGAGCCGGCACTGCAATCGACCGACGCGAGCGGAGCACGGGACTGGCTCGTGAATCACGCAATAGCGGCCCTAAAACGGATTGATTGTGAGCAAAGATCGGAAATATCGGCATGCGTGTAGATAGAACGCCGGTACAGTACCGTGCTCCGTACTGTACCGTGCTCTGTACTGTACGACGGGTTAAGCCAGTACGGAGTACTGGACGGTAGGGACGTCCAATACGTAGTACGGTACGCTCCACTTTTTCTCGAGATTTAGCACAAGTACGGCCCGTGACGTACCGACTACGGTACGGAGTGGACGGAACCGTACCGCATTACGGCCCACACTTCCGTACCGTACTGTAATGGTAAGGGCCGCTTCCCTGACAGTACGCGGTGTAGAGCAGAAGTCAGCGATAACTAACGCCTACCTCGTCAAGAATCGTCAGCACCACCGAGCGCGACAGCGTTGGAAATCCTTGCATAATCTCGAGCGGATCGATGGCATCGAACGTGTCTAGCGTATAGAGTAGGTTGATGAGCTAAATCATAATTGTGAGAAAAGGCATTCATTCCTTTGCTTCTTACCTGAGACCCCATCTGTTAGGCAATAAAGTTTTATCTTTGTTTATCTTTAATGGTAAATAAATTCTAGTATTTTCTCGTTACTGATTGATATAAAATAATTGTTAATAAATTTACGGGTAAATAAGGGAAGTAAAATGTAATTATTAGTCAAATAAATTTATTTTAATAAAAGATCTTTATTAAACGGAGATCTAAGGACTTACCTGCGTCATTTCCACCTTCTCCTGCTGCGTCGGCAGCGCTGCGTTCCACTGCTCCAGCGTCACGCTGTTCTCCACGGCGAAGAAGCCTTCGAAGAACTCGTTCAACCGTAGAATAACGTCGTCCTCTGTCGCCTTCGCGTCCAGATGCTCCAAAAGTAGCTCATCTCCTCGAGGCATCCGCTCAGATTTGGAAGTAGTACATTCGGCGACGGGCGACGTGGAGCTCGAGCTTTCCTCTAGCGGCTTGCTTGGTCGAGGACATGCGGCGACAGCGGTGCTCCGGGACGTCGGCCAAACGGCGGCCGCAAACAAGCACATCTGCCAGACAGCTGACCGCATAGAAGCGGCTGCTAGCGGCGCGGCCTAAATACGTCATGCGTTAGCGGTTGAACAAAGCATTTCCCCAAAAATGTCATTTTTCAGCGGCGTAACAACTGAAACGAATTCATCCGTACGCCGAATCATCATGTTTTGGCCGGTTCCTTTATCGTCGGTTCAGCGACGGTTTTTCATACAATTAACTGTAAAAATAAGAAATTTTATAAATACAAAATGTAGAATAAAGTGTGCCAAAATATGCATAAAACCGTGCACCAATTTAGTCAAATTAAGGGCAAGTGCCTGGAAAGCTCACAGTGAATTATGACAAGCACGGTGCAGAGCCGAAAGGAAAATGGTCGATGGCGAGACGGCTGGCTAGCGACCGACCTCGTGCTCGGGCGGCCGACAAGCGGCCTCATACGTCGCTCGCTACAAGCCTTTATTACAGTCGCCCAACTTCTCGGGCCGACCTTGCCCTTGGGAATCCGTTTTTATTTGCGCCGAATACGAATACGAAATGACGAGATGAACGCGCACCACATATGATAAGTCCCGATCTCGACGCACTTTTCCTGCTGTTCCTTCGGCTCTGCGCCAAGTGAGTTTGATGGCTACCTCTGACGGATACGTTACATGTATCCTTTGTTCAGCTGTGTCCAGCTTTTCTTCATACCGAAGCGGGATAATTAGACCGGAAGCCAAAATGCGGAACCCAAACTACATGATCCCAAAATGCCGGTCACCAAAGAAAACGCAACCGTCGTTTTAACAGGGTTTGACCCAAAATGCTAAGAGTCGTTCAAATAGCCCCGTTTGCTTGGTCATCCTCTGATGACGGAAATTAATTTCCTTTCAAGTGATAGACGGCGCTCCACTCGCTCGAAGTGCTTGTGTTAAGTGGATGCGGTCGAGCATGCCGTCTGATATTCCTCAACAAGCTCGGTTCCAAAGAGTGCCACGGAGAGGCGCATATCTGCTGGTTCTTGATGGATAGCGCTCAATGGCATTGTGACGACTAATGCTCAAAGCTCTACTTGTACTTGCTAGCATTTGCCGTAATGGCAAGGCTTCCCAGGATGCTAATCGCCTTCTGGAGGACCTCTTCATGCGCTACAATCGCCAGATTCGTCCGGTTCGGAGTCCATCCGATGCGGTGCAAATCCAGTTTAAGCTCAAGCTTCTCCAGATCATAACCGTCGTGAGTTCTTCCTCTGTGCCGGAGGGCTTACAGGGCTGCACGGTGGCCGGTATTTAAAGCACGCTTTTCGAATACGGCTTCCGTAGCTTACCGATTTTGCTCACTCGCACCAGCGTTAATTTACTACCTCGGTATGCGAGTGTTCCAAGGAGGGTATTCAGCCGTTGTTGTCTTTCAGCTTTTATTCCTCAAGCGGGGACCGGGGCCTAGTTGAGCGACGTGCTTAGTCCTGACCCGCCACGGGACTAGCGGTTTCTTCTCGGTGTTATAGGACGCCATAGTGATTGCCTGTTGACCTTCGGGAGAGAGACGACTGGCTTTCTTTACGCAAAATGCGCCGCGGTTGTAAGCACGTGTTTTCAGCACGAGAAGGACCAGGTGCTCACGACGAGTGGCTGCCTCATTCACGTAAGGCACTGCTTGCTTTCCTACAACGCCCATTATATTCTTCAGGAATGGGAGGACTACCGACTTCGGTGGGAGCCCCTCGAATACGGAAATGTGACGCTGTTCCACGTTCCCGGGGAGCTCATTTGGCTGCCCGACATCATCCTCTACAACAAGTATGAAGAACCTTACGACCGTCTATAGCGCATTCTAGCGCGCACGGAAGCCCTGCGATCAGTGCAGTGACGAAGGCGGACATTCACCATAGCGGGAAGGTCGTCTGGCATCCGCCCTTCATGTACCACTCGCTGTGCAAAATCGACACCAAGTGGTACGTTGCAGAGGAGCCGATTGAACGAGAAAATCGCTAAGGCTAGATATGCCGTCTTAGACGCATATTTCGACAAGTTGTTTTCCAAGTACAGTATAAGGTTTCTCCTCACCCGGAGCCTGATTCTCAGCATTAGCCAACAAATTGCGAGCCCACATCCTCAGTTCAATACACGTGTAAAATTCATGCACGGCTCGATTGCCCTTTTGAAGCTTGTATCTGCTCTAAGACTGTCTCTTTTGGGCTTTACCTGGATTAGTCCTTTTACATAGGTAATTGTTCTCAGGTTCCCCTACGACGAGCAACACTGCGACCTCAAGTTCGGATCGTGGACCTACGGAGGCTACGAGTTGGACATGGCACATGTATGGCGAGCATTCAAGTGCTTCTAGTCGGAAGCTCGTCTGATCAATTTAGCTTGATTCGGACACAATCCATATCTCGAACACTAGCGACGGTGTCGAATGGCGTGTAGAATTGGGCGTCGACCTGTCCGAATTTCAAGAGTCCGTCGAGTTCGATCTGCTTTCGGCAGTGGGCATTCGGCACGAGAAGCGCTACCCATGCTGTGACTACCCGTAAATTTTTCCACTAAAATAACCCGATAATAATTAAAATATAGAAAATTAAAATCAATAAACTTCTTAAAATTGCAATTTCTGAAGCTATATAATTATAAAATACTAAAAATAAAAAATGGGTAAATAAAGTCCTATCTAAATCGAGTTATCGATGTGTGATACACCTTTTAGGGCAATCGACATTACCTACTATCTTAACGTTCGCCGAAAGAAGCTCTTCTACACCATCAACCTAATGACGCCATGCGCTGGGCTTGCCGCTCTGATCCCAGTTGTTTTCTACCTTCCGAGCGAATCTCACAACAAAGTGATGTTGTGCGTTTCGATCCTCGTATCGTTGACCGTCTTCTTTCTCGTACTGGTAAGACGGACTTGGCACGGTTTTTAGTCACGAACTGAAGATCGGCAACCGGTACGGGACAGCAGTACGTGCCGGATTATGGTACGCTGCGGTACTAGAATAGAACGGTACTAGAAGGTGCCGTACTAGTGCTAAAATCGAGAACACTGGAGCCGTACCGTTCGTCGTACCGACCGAACCCACACGTACCATTAGCCGTACCGATTGTACGGCCGTACTGTGCGGAAGGGAAGTACCACCTGTCGTACCTTTATACCGAGCCTCGGGGGGGGGGGCTTAAGCCCTGTAGAATAGGGATGCGGCAACCATACACAAAATAACAAACATTAAAAACTATACAAATACACTGTCCAGATCGACACCATCCCACCGACGAGCATTGCGACGCCCTTCATCGCGAAGTACCTCGTCTTCGTGATGTTCATGGTGACGCTGTCGGTCTTCTTCACCGTCGTCGTCCTCAATCTGCACAACCGGCAGGACCAGAAGCAGCCGCCAATGTTGCGCATGTTCATAAAGCTGATCGGGAAATACTTCTCGCCCGGACATCTTTCAAAAACGCCGCCGAAGGTAGCTCTATCAAAGCGTTGAATTTAAGTGCCCAATACGTTTCCCAGTTTAGCAAATCGATACGCTGAACGCCCTGGCGCTCCTGGAGAGTCATTTCGAAGCGGGATACGAGACCGGGACGAAGAAGTCCCTTTTGTACTTCTACGGACCAACGTTTTGGCAAGAAGACGTTGAATGAGTAGCGATGAATGTGCACGTTTAGCCCGTGTTTGAGGCCGATAGAACCACTCGAGAAAGTGGCACGCACGCTTCGCAATCTTCGATTCATTAGCCACGTCTTCAAGGAGAAGGAAGCACTGGAGAAGGTAGCCCTTAAGCTTGGATTTAGCAGAACGGAAGCGAGAGTGGAATGCGAAGAGCGGATCATATCAGAACGGAGCGGGACGTAAAATTTCGGCATAGCGTCCCAGCCCTATAGCCCGACTTAACCAAAACCAAAAGGCCCTTGATGTCTTGGCATGCGTACCTAAGCCTAAATAGGCGATTAGGTATCTTTTGGTGGACTGGGTTTCCTCACGAGTCAGTACGGCATAATCGTTGGGTTTACGGAAAGCACCGCAATTTAGCACCGCACCGACTGGAAGCACGCGGCGAAGGTGATCGACCGCTTTATGCTCTTCTTCTTCACGGCCTTTATACTCGGCATAACGCTCGTCACGACTCTCTCGGCGCCAAGCTTACGCGATAACCGAGCACCTTTGACCACCACTGCCAACCTGCTGGACGAGTTGGTCCTTTCGGGCAATCTTTCCGATTATATCGTCGGTTACACCTAGGCTTCAGCTTGATTCCGATAGAGATACTGAAGTTTACAAATGTGTTTTCTACATAAAGTTAGACCTGAATTCGCAAAATAGCACCAGTACACTAGTGGACAGTCGGCGGTCTAAGATGCTTACTTAGCGTGCCCTCTCTTGCTACCAATCTATGCTAGCTACCGACAATCCAACACTATATTTTATTAAGCACAAATTTTGACGCTACGCTGGGTTTTTACTGCTTGTCGTCTCTACATGTGCATACGTTAGGCTAAGAATGCCAGCTCGAAACGTTTCTTGTTTTCCAAACTGTTCTTTCCGAAAAATTGACAACACTAATTACACTTAAGCTCTTGTTTATTCCGATACAAGTAGGGCACAAGTAAAACTAAACAGTGACGGCACTTCACGAAAAAATCGAGAGTGTGCTGTAAGGAAAATGCGGTGAACAGGTGCCATTAAGAGACGGCGCCAAAGCTCAGAGATGGGTGGTAGTGGTGGCCGCAAGCGCTGGCGTCTGCTGACGATCGACCATATGCACGAGCTGAGTGAATGCCTAAAGAACAATGGTCACCCACTGATGTAACATCAACCGAGCCATAAATTACGGTGCCGGAGGAGGTCCGTTACCGGCCCGTCAAAGAAGGTAACTAGAGCATCCCTCCGTACTGTACTCTGTTCCGTACCGATCCCCTTGCTCTGCTCCGTTTCGCATTGATCCCCCGTACCGTACTCCGTTCTTGGTCCGTTTTCTGTGCCGTTTTGCACGGCACGGAACGGCGAAATGGTGTTTTCGTGCTGTTTCAGTGGAAACCGCACAGACGTCCGTTGACTTTCGAGCCGTGCCGTTCTACATTCCGTGGTAGTACGGAACGAGATCTGGCACGTTTCACCCCTCCCTTTGCCGTGCCATATTCCGTTCAGTAAAAATTGCACGGAACGGAATCTGGTTCAGTACGGACGCCGAAATCAAGTGCATACCTCATTGACGCCCTCGTTCCTCCTCGATGAGACCTCCAGGAAGGGACACTCGAACGCCATCGCAAGCTGCTCGCCCTCGAAGGTGGAGAACTGACGCTGGGTGCCCGGTAGGTCGGCCTTGTTCGCGACGAGGATCATCGGAGGCTAAACCGACAAAAATGTAATCTCTGGATAAGCGCCGATACGAGACTTACGTTGTCACGACGCCTGAGACGGATCTCCTGGAAGATCGACTTGACGGTCTCGACGGACTGACGGTCGTCGACTGCGTAGACGAGGATCACACCGTGCGCTTCCTTCAGGTCGTCCTTCACGTTCTGAAATATTGTGGATACATGCCTGCATTTAGGCATTAGCCTGTCAGTCTTTGCTTCGGATTTTGCCTTGCTGCTTGCAGTAGGCGAGTCTTACTCGTAGCATAGTGCCAAGCCTTCGGTTTCGAGCAAGTAAACTTCGGCTAGGCCTACGGGCTAAGGTCTTTCTTCAAATCACAGACTTAGGGCTAGAGTATTAGAAGTTTTATGTTTCAGTCTAAGACTGAGCTCTCGATCTCAGGCTTCAACCTATGATTAGTCCTTAGGCTGGGTCGTTAGGCTGGAACTCAAACCTTAGGCAATTAGCGCAGCCTCTAAAGCATTGTTTAAGCTCAGTCTCAATGATGCTAGATTGCAACCGTACATATCGCTCACAACTTGTCCAATCTTTTGACTTCGCCGCAGAACTTCTACCTCTACCCGGCCGAAGTTTTAACTTCTACCTCTACTTCTACCCAGGGGTGTATCGAAACTGATTTCGAAGGTCGCAAATATGACTTTTGTGAAAAGCACCAAAGGGGGACCAAAGGAAAAAGGAGGAAAATTGGCCAAAAATGCCAATTTCGATTTCGAATTTCGAACTTTCTGTGATTTCGATACACCCCTGCTTCTACCTCTACCCCGCCATATTTGTGTCTTCTACCTCTACCATTTTTCGACCAAGGATATCATTATTTCAACGAAGATGATCAAAAGATGCCCGAAATAATGGAGTCTAAGTTCTTAACTTCTACCTCTACCTAGTAGACATTTCAACTTCTACCTCTACCTTTACCCGGCCGAAGTTTGAACTTCTACCTCTACCCCTACCTCTACGCGTAGAGGTAGAAGTAGAAGTGCAGGTAGAAGTCAAAACACTGAACTTGTCCTTACATTGTTGTCGATGATGGAGAGCATGAACTTGGCGTGAACCTCGGACGAGCCTCTGCGGGACGTGGGCCTTGCATTAGCGGACTTTGGCGACTCATCGATATGGCCGAAGAACATGCTGTTCAGGAACTGCGTGCGCATCTAAACCACGCCGCTGAGACCGTCCAACGCTGGCATAATGCCGCACTGGAGGAAGGTTCGACTTACCAGCTGCGACTTGCCGACCTTCGGCCCACCGAACAGAGCAACGCTGCACCTTCGAATACAAGCTTCCTCCTCCGACTCTGACTGGAGAAGGCACTGCGACGGTGGCGGATCGTGGGACTCCTCCGTCTCTTCGAAGCCGCTCGAGGAACTAAAATTTCCTTGTAAATTTTTGGAAAAAGGGCAACAAACGGTTACCACCTGAAAAGTAGGCTAACTGAACTCGGTTATCCTAAGCGTAAGGACTACGAAAAGCCTCAGCTCAAGGCCTACCGGACAAAAGTTAGTTAAAGGCCGAAGCATAGGCCCCAGAGATGGAGCTAAAGTCATAACTCATTAGGCCTAGGTTAATGCTTCATTTCCGATCATACCCCATGAGCGAAGATCTGGCCTAAACACAAGACAGGACGAGCGCGACATCTTAGTCCAAAGCCAAGGCACAACGTCCTAGGCCTAAGAGCCGTGCCTAGCTGAAGCTTTAGCCGAAAAGGTTTAATAAGTGCTCTAGCTTAGGACTTAACATAGACGTGGGACCCACCTTGACGGCGTAGGACTAGTAGGCTTGTCGAAATCGACCTCCTTATAAATGCCGTACTCCTCCGGGCTCGGTCCGGCGTCGTTGCGAAGGAAGCGAATGAGTTGCGCCAGCGCAAGATTGACAACAGGGCGGACCTAAAGTGCACAAGTTCGAGTCCATGCTTAGACTTGGCGGATAACCTTGCTCGCTTCGCCGCCGCAGACCGGGCATTCGGGACTGAGGATCTGCTGCGAAAACCCTCGACCCGTCGACGAGTAGCCGGACGAAAGCATAGACTCCGAGCCAGGGCTCATCACTCGCGGCGGACTGTCCACCTCCTTGATCGTGTTTGACGGGGTCCACATAAGCCTCGAGGTGGTCTAAAGACGGTGAAATCATGCTTGAGACACAGAACTCAGGACCGAATGGAAGCTTAGATTTATGCATAAACCTGCTTTCTGAGGTCAACTTTTGACGTTTATAAGGTCTATGCTCGACGCTTAGAACTAAAGGTCAGGCACGGGCCTAAGCCTAACACCTAGGATTGGGGTCTAACGCTAGGTCTGCAGTCTAGAGCAAAAAGTTCGAAAACTGAGGTGTAAGCGTAAGACTTGCTCGCTGGAGCATAGGTTTAGCTTAAACCTAAGGCTGTGGCCTGTGGTTGCAGTCTAGCATAAGACAGACGATTGCGACCTAACTTTATGGCCGACGAAAAAGAAGACAGCTTAAGACGCTAATGGGTCTACACCTACATTAACTATGCCTAAATCAAAAGTGAGTCCTGATGGAGAACCTACAAGTCAGGACTAAGTTGCTTGCCTAATATCAAACCCGGTATGGGGCTGATCGAATAGTAGCACAGATACCTAACTTAAAGGAGGCCCAATCCCACTTTGCACTTCAAGGACAATGCTTACCGTCTGAACGGAAGCACGACTTCCCGACCGCTTCATGAGGACACTCGACGACGTGGTTCGGTTCATCACGCAGGCGGAGACGCCCATGCGGACGCGTGGACGACGGTTCAGCGAGCCGAGTGAAGTCACAGAGGTGGTCATCGGATCGCCGATAGGTGTCGTCGCCGGCGGTTCGTTGAAAGTGGAGCAGTGCGCGAATCGATGCTGACACAGCAACTCATCGCAGCAGTGCTTGCACAAAGAGTGACCGCACGGAAGGACGACTGGCTAAACAACAAGGTTACGTCCTGAGAACTAGGCCTAAACCGTTGGTATGTGAGCATTTGGCTTGGGCGGGAATCGGACAACTCGTGTTTTTGAAATCGGAACCGGTCTTGAATTTCGGATCGGATTGGAATCGGCTCGGCACCTGCAATGGGCCCAGCACTGATGAAGAGTGGGCCCAGTAGGCCTAAATGCGTATGTCCTAGGGGGCAATCTTAAACTTCCGGGCGTCGAACTACGCGTAGCGCTTAGCTCAGTTGCCAGGAGTACGCATGCATAAACCTAAGGAGTCCGGGGAGACCCTTGGCTTTAGAATCTACAGCACCACTAACCGCAGGCGCCCTAAACCTAACCCAGCTTAATCCCAGGAGCTTAACCAAAACACCGAATCCAAGAATAAAACTTAGTACAGGCTTAAGTTCCAAGGTAAGCCTAAGCATGACCCTAATCGCGAGACCTAAGCCGTCGGCATCGTGGCTCTAGGCCTTAGCATAATCCGTAACATTTCAAGTGTTTGGCCGAACAAATGAAAGCGCTTCCCACTGTTATCTCGAGTGAACTTCTAAGTCGCTGAGGATCACCGCTAGTTACGAAGAAGCTAATTCTAGCGTCACTTACGTTCTGGAAGTACTGATGGCACTGCGGACATTTCCCCGCCTCGACTTCCAGCGGCTCACGAGCATTCTTGGCCAACGTCGCTGCAGCGTTCTTCTTCGCCGTTCCACCTTTGTCTAGTAGACTGAATATGGCCATCTAAAGCACAAAGGTTTTAGGCCCAAGAATCCGTCAAAATTCGTGATTCGCGGAATTATTGACGGGAAAATTCCTCGCACGAAACACGCCATTGCAGACAGATGATGTACGACAAAAAGAGCATGATGGATACCCGGCGAAAAAGGGACGTGACAAATGCGGTCCGCGGTCGTCGGAGGCCGATTGCGTTTCCGGGCGCTGCTTGCTTAATGCAAACCGACGATCGCATTCGGTCGTCGATTTCGTTATCGCCGCCCGCCGCAAAAAAGCTCTCCGTGCAAGTTAGCGGACGCAAGCACAATGGAATGCGCTGCTGGAGGAAATGATAAACGTGATGCACCTCGAACAAAGAAGAGTTTCGGGATTGGATCAAAGAATTTGTGGTTTGGTAAATCTCCGTCCAGAAGACAGATCACCTTAACACCTTTTGGCTAGTCTATGGGGGCACGGTATAAAATATGAATAAATACAAGAGAGATGGAATAAACAGACTAACATAAAAATAAAAATAACTAACAAACAAACAAACAAGCAATAAAAAGAATAAAAATAAAACTTTTTATTCCTATTTTTAGGTATAAACTACACGACATGGGGGCTCGGCACGGCCAAAGGGTGCCCGGTATTTTCCCGTCACTGTTCGCGCATTTTGATTGGATACGTCCTGGAGCTGGTGGCCAGCAAACGAGGACATGAGCGAGCATCCTCAGCCACAGAATTTGAGAGATTATCGGTTTGTGATTCACTGGGGACCGAGGAATTCCTTATAGTTTAGCTGCTCGGTAACTGCGATCACCACCGCGTAACAAGCTAAAAAGGGTCAAACCTTGCCATTTTGGAGGAACACCTGAGATTTCCTAGCAGAACCAGGATTAATAATCAACAGCCATACACTGACTAAATTTTTCACTGTGCTGGCGCCTCGGTTCACTCACCACTGCACTGTGGTCAACCGTACGACTACCTATCATTATTCAAGGCCCCTGACCCGGGGCTACTTAATTACCCTCTCCCCTGGCTGCTACTCCCAACATCCCCTCCGGGCACGTGACATTCTTCGTTGTTGTGCAACATTAACCCACGACAGAGGACGCACGCACATTTTCGCGCACGCTATTCATCCGTCTTATCGCGCGGACAATAGCCGCGTCTCGCGCAGGTGTCGCGCTGGGAGTGGGTTTGAACTGAGGACCTCATTGGGAGGCCCACTTCGTTACGTATGGGCTACTCATCTTCATTTCCTCGAGTGAGTGGCGTGCGCGCCACACTCAAGGCCAGTGCCTCGAGGCAGGTTAAGGGAAGGTGAAGGGCAGTGAGGGGCGAGGGTCGTCACACTTCGATACCTCAACTTTTGGTTGGAGGGGTCTAAGAGTAATATCGAAGCCACTGGTCCGCATGCTCGGCACAAACGTCTGACTAATCGTTCCGGGACCTGTGCCCAGTAGGGTTCGGCGCCCGTACCAAGGTACGGGCCAAACCCGTACCCGTACCCGCACTATACGGCACGGCAACACGGCACGGGAGGGTCCACCACGGGTACGGGTACGGCACGGGAGCCAATCCAAGCCGTGTTAGTGTACACGGCTTGGCATACTTGGGTCCACCACGGCACGGGTACTTGGCACGGGTACGGGTACGGCACGGGTAGGTCTACCACGGGCACGGCACGGGGTACCAGCGCCGATCCCTCGTTTCCAGAGGCCTTCTCTACCGAAATCACCAGGTACTTCTCCCTCACTTGTGGACGAGCTGGACTGACTTGCCCAAAACGGCGAGCTCTGTAAATTTACCGGAAATGATTAGCCGCACAACGTGAAGCCTCCCCTGATTTTGTCTACCATTTTACTAGAATTAGTTCGTATTGTCCGTCCACACGCAGCGCCCATAAACACTTTCTTACCCTCCTCATAAATGTCGGCACGGATCGCGGCAAACAGAGACCGCCGGAACCGGGCCATGACCCAGGCGAGAAGGTGCGGAAAGAGGGGACGTCGTCGCACTTCACTAATTACCCAAAGAGGTACTTAGCCGCGCCGCCACCGCGCTTCATCCGCGCTCTTTGTTTGCGGCGTTGCGCGAGCGGCGGAAAGCGCTCAATTTGGCACCTCTCTGTGAGGGTCGCAAATGCCGACGCCGAGAGCGGGACATTGCGACTACGCGGAGGACAATGGTCGAGTGATGTGAGACTATTGCGAACGAGAGCAATTAGTTCCGTATGGAGATAGCGAGTCATAAACAATATGTCAATGGGAGGGATGTGCTGGCCAGGTCCGCATACATTTTACGGAAACCACCCTCTACAGAGGGTTTTTGAGTGTGGTGGCTCGCAGGCCCGTAGAGATTTGGGCGTTTCTCGGGACGTTAGAGACAAGTGAGTCATCGAAAAAGTAAATATGCGTAGGATTGGAGTGTACACAAAGTGCCAACACATTGGACATGCGCCTTAGAGCGGCTAAAGGTCAGTGTGAGGTAGGGGCGCCATGCTACTTCGATGCCTTAACGCTCAGCTCTTCAGCTACGGCTTGTATGGGGGATAAACCTACCTAGAACTGAATGAAACAAAGAGAGAGAATCCAGCTCTGCGGTGAACCATTCCGCCCAAACCCGTACGGCCTCCATAAAATGATGCAAAATAACGAGACTTCTTGGCGCAGTACTGGAAGAACCCACACAAAGCGCCAGTATTTCTGCACCCGTATCGCACTTTGGCAGTGTTCCCGTCCGAAACCAACAGACGCGCAAGGTGAAGCTGACCTCGCGCCCACAAAGGAAACGACCGCTGCGCGTCCCAACACCTCCGAAGCCGTCCTAATCCGCTGGATAAACACTCGTCGCCGCGCATATGAATAACCGCCGAAATTAGCCGAGAAAGCCGGGCAATCATTGCTCAGCAGCCGCCCACCTGCGCGGGGCCTATCATTTGCATATTGGCGACATTTGCGACAGCGAGCCGGGTCATGGCCAGCGTTGGGCAAACAGAGGCGCGCAGCGGCCGCGCAGCAGCCGCAGATTGCGGTCCGCGGCGCGCGGTAATAATCGCAACATTTGGAGACATCTGCAGGTATTCGAAATGACGACGCAAACGATCCCAGGCGAGGGCGCTTCGGCGAAGACGGGGACGGCTGATCCAGAAATAGCGACGATGAGGTCGGGCAAAGGGGAAATTAGCGTCTTGTAAGCGAGCAGATGTGTTTCCACAGCGGGACAATGCCCGGGTGATTTGGGGTGGGACATGAGGAATGCTAATTGCGATCCGTGCAATAGCGAATCAATCAGCGACAGCAAGGTCGCTAACCCTCTTAGATAAGCGGGAACAGCCAAAGCGAAGCAAAGCAAGTTAAACGTCGCGGAAACGCACAAAAAAGTCACTAACCTGGCTGAAAATGTTGAACTATTTGTGCGTTCCATGATGAATTCCTTCAGCAGAGTGAAATATTCGGGGTTTTGGCAGAAACTACGCAAGAATATCGTTCAATTTTGGTCATTTAAGTATGTTTTTGTAAGGCACCGTTTTGCTCTAGAGCCTATAATTTCGGCCCGGCCGTCGCTATTTACCGCAAAGTGTGCAAAAATGGAACTCGAAAATGGTATTATCGAGAAAAATGGCAATATTCCGATCCCAGCATAAAACTCATCAAGCGAGACGAGGGAGGGACACTTGAAGTAAATACAGCGCCAGCTCGAACCAATAAACAGGGCCACTAGTGGAAGCACTCATGGGTCGCATTGACTGACTGCCTTCAACCTGTCCTCGGTCTCCGTGCACACTTTGAAAGCGCCGCCGACGATCGGATGCTTTCGATGACACCCGCGCTTGGCCGACCGGTGTCATCAAGAGATTCCCCTGTCGCCGCCGCTCGGAAAGCGAAACCGAGCCGCGCTCCGTGCTCGGTGAACTTGTCGGCTTCCCCTTTCCCTTCCCTGGCTGTTCAGCGCTCAGCTGAGCGCGCAGATTAGCACCCGCGCTGCGCTTGTAATCTGCGCAAGATCCGCCGCGAGTGATTAGCGACGGGAACGGCCAGTGCGTAATCGCTGAGAAAAACGACGACGATTTGTACGCGGAAGCAGATAAGCGGCGGAGATAACGAGCGGGGCCAAGTACACAGTGCGTCCGGAGCGACGCTGTGCACATGTAAATTGCGTCGAGCGGTGATTAAAAGTGAAAGGTCGAGGGCAAGAAGTGGAATCGTTTAGAAGAGTTCGAAGCAACGCTAGCACGAATGCAATAGTTCGTATAGCAGATTCTTTGAGCGAAAAAGCTTGTTGACTTCAAACAGATGGGATGCTTAGAGCCTTTAGAAGCGACATTTATCAATTTCTGTTGGAAAGAATCGGGAATTAAGACATGCAGGAGTAAATGCAGACACTAGTCCAGGATCATGGGCAATACGGCGGCAGGTAATTCAAACCTAGCCAGGAGTGGCGCGCGGGAGGCATAACCAACTTTTTGTCATACCTATTCAAATGCTAAAATGCCCAAAGCTTAACAAAAATACCGAACCACAGCTTCCGCCGTCTAAGACAAGGTTAAAAAAGGCTATGTTGAAATAAAGGGAGGAGTGAGGAACCACGTTCCCCGCCAGTGCTCTGTGCCGTTCTCGGCTCGGGAAGGCAGTTCAAGTGAGCCTGGGTAAACTTAGAAGTACGGGAAAAGATCCATTTTGCGTCCATACCCGTGAAAGGTACAAATTTCGAGAGCATCGTAAAGGAACGAACTGGGAAACGCCCGAAAGAGAATCGCTGATAGCGACAAATGGCCAACTTGCGTGCTACCGCAGTGGCCCTACCAGAAGCGGCGACCAGGTGCCCACTGTCCTGGAATCTCCCGGAATCTGTCGAGCACAGGTCGCCACCGCCAACGCCCCGCCCCGCAGTCGTTTTTCAAACGCACTCGGACAACTGTCCGTGCGGAACACGTGTAGCGTGGATGCCGCAACACACACCTGCAATTAGTGTCAAGTGACGAGAATGCGCGCCGGAAAACAATCGCTCTCGTGCGCGACGCGCAACCGACTCTCGCTTACGGTCACTGATCTCGTGATGAGTCGAGACCCGAGAGCGCCGGACAAGGAAAAATCGCAGGACGGATTCAGACATTGTGACAGCAAAGCTTGCTGCATCTTGGCTATGAACTCCACCGAGAGTTTTCATTACTATCGGATTTAAGGGACTTTGCGTCTTGCATGCATGCGTCTTAAGTCAGTTTCGCCGAAAGAACTGTTAGCAATTGGTCATTTAATTTGAAGAATTTTTGCTCTTCTGGACAGTCTTCCTAAAGCGATCGGAAAACTAGAAACTCCGACACTTAAACCAACTAGCTGAGCGGTCATTTCAGAGAGATCGAGTCCAGAGTAAAGATCAGCACCCGTACCGTATTACGGCCCGTACCGTACCGTACTGCCGTACTGAGCGTACGGCTGTACGGTACGGGTAGGTACGGCCAGTACGGCTGTACGGTACGGGTGGGTCAGTACGGTACGGCTGTACGGCACGGCTTGGGTTTGCCGATCTTTAGTCCACAGCGCTTGCCCGCCGCCATATTGCCCAACCAACGTTCAACGAGTGTGCAACGGAGAGTCTGATGACGTAGTCGCTCGCCGTAAAACCGGATGATCTGTCGTCGTCATATGCACGTGATTTTACGCGAATTCTTCAAGTCGTGAACGTAACGCTATGAGCAGAACAATGTGTTGAGACGCGTAAGCTCGGACAAAGAAATCACATTCCCGATCATGGAGGGCGCCGGTTTGTCGCATGAAGGTGACTTGGTAACGATGAGAGAAACAGTAAGCAGAACTGTGAACGGCTTTCGACTTAATGAGGGATGGTGGCAAATCCAGAGACGGATCTCACGCCTGAGGGAGAAGTTCAAAGAAGAAAAAGACTGTGCTGTCTTTGGTGTGTGTAAAGACAAAATATGTGTGTGTGACATACTGTCCACAAACCCGTTAACCCCAAGAAATGACGTACGTTAATCGTATTCCACTCGTCGGAACTCATTCCATTACGGACCTCTCATGGGCGCGAAGAAAGGACACTCTCCATGCACTTTCGAGGGCCATTTGCCGTAAGCGATGTCAAGTGGTTCAAGAGGCGCCTGAAGTGGGACCGTCGAACTGTTTCGGAATTTGAACCATTTGAAGAGTGTAAGCGGGGTTGCCTCAAACAGAGATAATATGCGTTTGTTAGCAATTGACGCAGCGAAACGATGCGCTTCTGATGCGCTAGAAAGACCTCGGTATTGCTGTAGTCTCCGTTTGATTAGAGCTCTGGACGGCATAAACTTGGATGGAACGACTAATCCGAGAACCAACCTCGCTCGTCTCAGACGCTAGCGTGCTCACCGCAAGACGCCTGACCGGACGGCCGATAAGCGTCGTGCGCGTCTCGAAGTGCGTCTTGTTTACACACCGGCCGATCAACAAGGCGTGCACGCTTGGACCGCCGAAGTGGACGGCGACGCGATTAACCGCGCTTAACCCACATATATAAAAGTGTGCGCAGTTGTACACAAACGGATGGAGGAAGTGACGGAACGTTTAAACAAACTAAGAGAGGATTAGTGACGAACACGCCTATATGAAAAGGGGAAACGGTGAACCAAGCGAGAGATTCGCAGCCCGAATGCACGCATATCGAACGGCTTTAACCGTTTGAACTGATCTAGCGAATGTGGATCAGGGGATTGGCGTATTTGCGTCGTGGATCGGACCGAGTCCATTGCAAAACAGGAGCGATTATCGATGCCAATTCCCACCCAGCCCTGCTGTAGACCAACCCGACTAGGAATGGCGTAGCCGTTCTTGTAGGCGTAGTTTGATGTGTTGTCCGGCTATCCCATTTATCGTCACCCAATGTCCGTGTTACCTCTACGGTACGGTGTACTCTGTAGTGTTCATTAGACATACAGCAAGAGCAGGGTTCTACAGCAAGAGCCAGTGGAAGAGCTTGCGAGACCTACAAAATTTAAAGGGCGCGGCTTTGCTTGCTGGCTTACCTCATTCAGCTGTACACGCGAGGAGGTGGGTACGGTGATGACGAATTCGCCCTAGTAGATATCGGCGCTGGTACCCCGTGCCGTACCCGTACCCGTGGTGCCCCCCTTCCGTGCCATGTACACGGCTTGGGTTGGCACGGCCTGGCCAAACACGGCTTGTTTTTGGCACCCGTGCGGTACTCGCACCCGTGGTGGTCCCTCCCGTGTGCCGTGTTGCCGTGCCGTATAATGCGGGTACGAGTTTGGCCCGTACCCTGGTACGGGCGCCGAACTCTAGCCCATAGGACACCCTTTTTAGCAGCAGACTCTGAAGTGAATAATACCCACCTTTGGAAGGATATTCATTTGTAGATAACCTACGACAACCGTCCGCAGAGCTTGACGCTGATACACCCACATGGTTGGTAGAAGATGGACGATAGCGTGGCGGCAGATGGAAGATAGCGGAAGTGGGACGTAAAATAGCGCCTATCCGCTTCGAAATTTTGAGACTTCATGGGCCGACGACTCGGAGTGCATGATCCGCCATGCGGTCGTCATTCAACGGGAGCCCATTCCGACGGGTCGTTAACGCATTCCGCCGGTCCTCCAGGCGCTGGGGTCCACTTCGAAAAACACGGACAGCTGATGCCCATAAAAGTTAAGTGCGGCGCGCCGCTGGTGGCGACGCATGTGGCGGCAGGTGAGGCGCCTCCGCGTGCCGGTGGTGGCCAGTGCGGTCCGTGCGGTGAGGACAAAGACTCGAGTTAATTGCGAGACATGCAAGTGCAATTTGAGACCGTCATAAGCGTAAGGGGGGGGGAGGACAACGGAGATAGAGAAGTTTGAAAGTGCGAAGGTTACGAACGGTTCAAAAATGCTACATTCGACGTTATTTTAGCCATTTCGACCGAATGTTGACCCGGTTTAGGCCATTGCCTTGACCCTTGATCGGACCTCTTGCCACCTATCCTGGAATCCCAGCTACGGCACTGAGAGCCCGCCGTGCCGTGACCACGAAACGAAAAACGGCACGGCACGTCGCGGCATGTCTAGACCCAGGACGTAGCGTGCCAGCACAGTCGTTTGGCATTTACCATCTGAATGCACAATCTTTTAAGAAAAGTGTACTTCCTCGACCAGTTTCGGAGAGGAATTAGCTTGTGAGCTCAAAAACCGAATGTAGTGAGTAGTGATCGGGAAAAGCATGCAATCAAACAGTCAATCAAAAAAAAATTTTTGTTTGAATGAATCAATCAAAAAATTTTCAAAAATTTATTCAATCAAACAATCCATCAAAAAAAATTTTTTGTTTGAATGAATCAATCAAAAAATTTTCAAAAATTTATTCAATCAAACAATCAATCAAAAAAAATTTTTTGTTTGAATGAATCAATCAAAAAATTTTCAAAAATTTATTCAATCAAACAATCAATCAAAAAAAATTTTTTGTTTGAATGAATCAATCAAAAAATTTTCAAAAATTTATTCAATCAAACAATCAATCAAAAAAAATTTTTTGTTTGAATGAATCAATCAAAAAATTTTCAAAAATTTATTCAATCAAACAATCAATCAAAAAAAATTTTTTGTTTGAATGAATCAATCAAAAAATTTTCAAAAATTTATTCAATCAAACAATCAATCAAAAAAAATTTTTTGTTTGAATGAATCAATCAAAAAATTTTCAAAAATTTATTCAATCAAACAATCAATCAAAAAAAATTTTTTGTTTGAATGAATCAATCAAAAAATTTTCAAAAATTTATTCAATCAAACAATCAATCAAAAAAAATTTTTTGTTTGAATGAATCAATCAAAAAATTTTCAAAAATTTATTCAATCAAACAATCAATCAAAAAA